>JAPEVW010000025.1:1022500-1169568 GCA_027921565.1 Artemia sinica | reverse complement strand
TTAACACTAACAGAATATTTGAATGCAAATTTTAATTTTACGTTTACATAAAGGTGATTTTCATAATCACCATGATCTAGTACCCCATTCTAGACATCAATTTTGTTGTACGGCTTTATATGGAAAAGCAACTGGGAGATAGTTTTCATTCTATATTTTAAGACCGGTTTCTTTCAGATTAAGCGTGGTTTAACACTAACAGAATATTTGAATGCAAATTTTAATTTTACGTTTACATAAAGGTGATTTTCATAATCACCATGATCTAGTACCCTATTCTAGACATCAATTTTGTTGTACGGCTTTATATGGAAAAGCAACTGGGAGATAGTTTTCATTCTATATTTTAAGACCGGTTTCTTTCAGATTAAGCGTGGTTTAACACTAACAGAATATTTGAATGCAAATTTTAATTTTACGTTTACATAAAGGTGATTTTCATAATCACCATGATCTAGTACCCTATTCTAGACATCAATTTTGTTGTACGGCTTTATATGGAAAAGCAACTGGGAGATAGTTTTCATTCTATATTTTAAGACCGGTTTCTTTCAGATTAAGCGTGGTTTAACACTAACAGAATATTTGAATGCAAATTTTAATTTTACGTTTACATAAAGGTGATTTTCATAATCACCATGATCTAGTACCCTATTCTAGACATCAATTTTGTTGTACGGCTTTATATGGAAAAGCAACTGGGAGATAGTTTTCATTCTATATTTTAAGACCGGTTTCTTTCAGATTAAGCGTGGTTTAACACTAACAGAATATTTGAATGCAAATTTTAATTTTACGTTTACATAAAGGTGATTTTCATAATCACCATGATCTAGTACCCTATTCTAGACATCAATTTTGTTGTACGGCTTTATATGGAAAAGCAACTGGGAGATAGTTTTCATTCTATATTTTAAGACCGGTTTCTTTCAGATTAAGCGTGGTTTAACACTAACAGAATATTTGAATGCAAATTTTAATTTTACGTTTACATAAAGGTGATTTTCATAATCACCATGATCTAGTACCCTATTCTAGACATCAATTTTGTTGTACGGCTTTATATGGAAAAGCAACTGGGAGATAGTTTTCATTCTATATTTTAAGACCGGTTTCTTTCAGATTAAGCGTGGTTTAACACTAACAGAATATTTGAATGCAAATTTTAATTTTACGTTTACATAAAGGTGATTTTCATAATCACCATGATCTAGTACCCTATTCTAGACATCAATTTTGTTGTACGGCTTTATATGGAAAAGCAACTGGGAGATAGTTTTCATTCTATATTTTAAGACCGGTTTCTTTCAGATTAAGCGTGGTTTAACACTAACAGAATATTTGAATGCAAATTTTAATTTTACGTTTACATAAAGGTGATTTTCATAATCACCATGATCTAGTACCCTATTCTAGACATCAATTTTGTTGTACGGCTTTATATGGAAAAGCAACTGGGAGATAGTTTTCATTCTATATTTTAAGACCGGTTTCTTTCAGATTAAGCGTGGTTTAACACTAACAGAATATTTGAATGCAAATTTTAATTTTACGTTTACATAAAGGTGATTTTCATAATCACCATGATCTAGTACCCTATTCTAGACATCAATTTTGTTGTACGGCTTTATATGGAAAAGCAACTGGGAGATAGTTTTCATTCTATATTTTAAGACCGGTTTCTTTCAGATTAAGCGTGGTTTAACACTAACAGAATATTTGAATGCAAATTTTAATTTTACGTTTACATAAAGGTGATTTTCATAATCACCATGATCTAGTACCCTATTCTAGACATCAATTTTGTTGTACGGCTTTATATGGAAAAGCAACTGGGAGATAGTTTTCATTCTATATTTTAAGACCGGTTTCTTTCAGATTAAGCGTGGTTTAACACTAACAGAATATTTGAATGCAAATTTTAATTTTACGTTTACATAAAGGTGATTTTCATAATCACCATGATCTAGTACCCTATTCTAGACATCAATTTTGTTGTACGGCTTTATATGGAAAAGCAACTGGGAGATAGTTTTCATTCTATATTTTAAGACCGGTTTCTTTCAGATTAAGCGTGGTTTAACACTAACAGAATATTTGAATGCAAATTTTAATTTTACGTTTACATAAAGGTGATTTTCATAATCACCATGATCTAGTACCCTATTCTAGACATCAATTTTGTTGTACGGCTTTATATGGAAAAGCAACTGGGAGATAGTTTTCATTCTATATTTTAAGACCGGTTTCTTTCAGATTAAGCGTGGTTTAACACTAACAGAATATTTGAATGCAAATTTTAATTTTACGTTTACATAAAGGTGATTTTCATAATCACCATGATCTAGTACCCTATTCTAGACATCAATTTTGTTGTACGGCTTTATATGGAAAAGCAACTGGGAGATAGTTTTCATTCTATATTTTAAGACCGGTTTCTTTCAGATTAAGCGTGGTTTAACACTAACAGAATATTTGAATGCAAATTTTAATTTTACGTTTACATAAAGGTGATTTTCATAATCACCATGATCTAGTACCCTATTCTAGACATCAATTTTGTTGTACGGCTTTATATGGAAAAGCAACTGGGAGATAGTTTTCATTCTATATTTTAAGACCGGTTTCTTTCAGATTAAGCGTGGTTTAACACTAACAGAATATTTGAATGCAAATTTTAATTTTACGTTTACATAAAGGTGATTTTCATAATCACCATGATCTAGTACCCTATTCTAGACATCAATTTTGTTGTACGGCTTTATATGGAAAAGCAACTGGGAGATAGTTTTCATTCTATATTTTAAGACCGGTTTCTTTCAGATTAAGCGTGGTTTAACACTAACAGAATATTTGAATGCAAATTTTAATTTTACGTTTACATAAAGGTGATTTTCATAATCACCATGATCTAGTACCCTATTCTAGACATCAATTTTGTTGTACGGCTTTATATGGAAAAGCAACTGGGAGATAGTTTTCATTCTATATTTTAAGACCGGTTTCTTTCAGATTAAGCGTGGTTTAACACTAACAGAATATTTGAATGCAAATTTTAATTTTACGTTTACATAAAGGTGATTTTCATAATCACCATGATCTAGTACCCTATTCTAGACATCAATTTTGTTGTACGGCTTTATATGGAAAAGCAACTGGGAGATAGTTTTCATTCTATATTTTAAGACCGGTTTCTTTCAGATTAAGCGTGGTTTAACACTAACAGAATATTTGAATGCAAATTTTAATTTTACGTTTACATAAAGGTGATTTTCATAATCACCATGATCTAGTACCCTATTCTAGACATCAATTTTGTTGTACGGCTTTATATGGAAAAGCAACTGGGAGATAGTTTTCATTCTATATTTTAAGACCGGTTTCTTTCAGATTAAGCGTGGTTTAACACTAACAGAATATTTGAATGCAAATTTTAATTTTACGTTTACATAAAGGTGATTTTCATAATCACCATGATCTAGTACCCTATTCTAGACATCAATTTTGTTGTACGGCTTTATATGGAAAAGCAACTGGGAGATAGTTTTCATTCTATATTTTAAGACCGGTTTCTTTCAGATTAAGCGTGGTTTAACACTAACAGAATATTTGAATGCAAATTTTAATTTTACGTTTACATAAAGGTGATTTTCATAATCACCATGATCTAGTACCCTATTCTAGACATCAATTTTGTTGTACGGCTTTATATGGAAAAGCAACTGGGAGATAGTTTTCATTCTATATTTTAAGACCGGTTTCTTTCAGATTAAGCGTGGTTTAACACTAACAGAATATTTGAATGCAAATTTTAATTTTACGTTTACATAAAGGTGATTTTCATAATCACCATGATCTAGTACCCTATTCTAGACATCAATTTTGTTGTACGGCTTTATATGGAAAAGCAACTGGGAGATAGTTTTCATTCTATATTTTAAGACCGGTTTCTTTCAGATTAAGCGTGGTTTAACACTAACAGAATATTTGAATGCAAATTTTAATTTTACGTTTACATAAAGGTGATTTTCATAATCACCATGATCTAGTACCCTATTCTAGACATCAATTTTGTTGTACGGCTTTATATGGAAAAGCAACTGGGAGATAGTTTTCATTCTATATTTTAAGACCGGTTTCTTTCAGATTAAGCGTGGTTTAACACTAACAGAATATTTGAATGCAAATTTTAATTTTACGTTTACATAAAGGTGATTTTCATAATCACCATGATCTAGTACCCTATTCTAGACATCAATTTTGTTGTACGGCTTTATATGGAAAAGCAACTGGGAGATAGTTTTCATTCTATATTTTAAGACCGGTTTCTTTCAGATTAAGCGTGGTTTAACACTAACAGAATATTTGAATGCAAATTTTAATTTTACGTTTACATAAAGGTGATTTTCATAATCACCATGATCTAGTACCCTATTCTAGACATCAATTTTGTTGTACGGCTTTATATGGAAAAGCAACTGGGAGATAGTTTTCATTCTATATTTTAAGACCGGTTTCTTTCAGATTAAGCGTGGTTTAACACTAACAGAATATTTGAATGCAAATTTTAATTTTACGTTTACATAAAGGTGATTTTCATAATCACCATGATCTAGTACCCTATTCTAGACATCAATTTTGTTGTACGGCTTTATATGGAAAAGCAACTGGGAGATAGTTTTCATTCTATATTTTAAGACCGGTTTCTTTCAGATTAAGCGTGGTTTAACACTAACAGAATATTTGAATGCAAATTTTAATTTTACGTTTACATAAAGGTGATTTTCATAATCACCATGATCTAGTACCCTATTCTAGACATCAATTTTGTTGTACGGCTTTATATGGAAAAGCAACTGGGAGATAGTTTTCATTCTATATTTTAAGACCGGTTTCTTTCAGATTAAGCGTGGTTTAACACTAACAGAATATTTGAATGCAAATTTTAATTTTACGTTTACATAAAGGTGATTTTCATAATCACCATGATCTAGTACCCTATTCTAGACATCAATTTTGTTGTACGGCTTTATATGGAAAAGCAACTGGGAGATAGTTTTCATTCTATATTTTAAGACCGGTTTCTTTCAGATTAAGCGTGGTTTAACACTAACAGAATATTTGAATGCAAATTTTAATTTTACGTTTACATAAAGGTGATTTTCATAATCACCATGATCTAGTACCCTATTCTAGACATCAATTTTGTTGTACGGCTTTATATGGAAAAGCAACTGGGAGATAGTTTTCATTCTATATTTTAAGACCGGTTTCTTTCAGATTAAGCGTGGTTTAACACTAACAGAATATTTGAATGCAAATTTTAATTTTACGTTTACATAAAGGTGATTTTCATAATCACCATGATCTAGTACCCTATTCTAGACATCAATTTTGTTGTACGGCTTTATATGGAAAAGCAACTGGGAGATAGTTTTTCATTCTATATTTTAAGACCGGTTTCTTTCAGATTAAGCGTGGTTTAACACTAACAGAATATTTGAATGCAAATTTTAATTTTACGTTTACATAAAGGTGATTTTCATAATCACCATGATCTAGTACCCTATTCTAGACATCAATTTTGTTGTACGGCTTTATATGGAAAAGCAACTGGGAGATAGTTTTCATTCTATATTTTAAGACCGGTTTCTTTCAGATTAAGCGTGGTTTAACACTAACAGAATATTTGAATGCAAATTTTAATTTTACGTTTACATAAAGGTGATTTTCATAATCACCATGATCTAGTACCCTATTCTAGACATCAATTTTGTTGTACGGCTTTATATGGAAAAGCAACTGGGAGATAGTTTTCATTCTATATTTTAAGACCGGTTTCTTTCAGATTAAGCGTGGTTTAACACTAACAGAATATTTGAATGCAAATTTTAATTTTACGTTTACATAAAGGTGATTTTCATAATCACCATGATCTAGTACCCTATTCTAGACATCAATTTTGTTGTACGGCTTTATATGGAAAAGCAACTGGGAGATAGTTTTCATTCTATATTTTAAGACCGGTTTCTTTCAGATTAAGCGTGGTTTAACACTAACAGAATATTTGAATGCAAATTTTAATTTTACGTTTACATAAAGGTGATTTTCATAATCACCATGATCTAGTACCCTATTCTAGACATCAATTTTGTTGTACGGCTTTATATGGAAAAGCAACTGGGAGATAGTTTTCATTCTATATTTTAAGACCGGTTTCTTTCAGATTAAGCGTGGTTTAACACTAACAGAATATTTGAATGCAAATTTTAATTTTACGTTTACATAAAGGTGATTTTCATAATCACCATGATCTAGTACCCTATTCTAGACATCAATTTTGTTGTACGGCTTTATATGGAAAAGCAACTGGGAGATAGTTTTCATTCTATATTTTAAGACCGGTTTCTTTCAGATTAAGCGTGGTTTAACACTAACAGAATATTTGAATGCAAATTTTAATTTTACGTTTACATAAAGGTGATTTTCATAATCACCATGATCTAGTACCCTATTCTAGACATCAATTTTGTTGTACGGCTTTATATGGAAAAGCAACTGGGAGATAGTTTTCATTCTATATTTTAAGACCGGTTTCTTTCAGATTAAGCGTGGTTTAACACTAACAGAATATTTGAATGCAAATTTTAATTTTACGTTTACATAAAGGTGATTTTCATAATCACCATGATCTAGTACCCTATTCTAGACATCAATTTTGTTGTACGGCTTTATATGGAAAAGCAACTGGGAGATAGTTTTCATTCTATATTTTAAGACCGGTTTCTTTCAGATTAAGCGTGGTTTAACACTAACAGAATATTTGAATGCAAATTTTAATTTTACGTTTACATAAAGGTGATTTTCATAATCACCATGATCTAGTACCCTATTCTAGACATCAATTTTGTTGTACGGCTTTATATGGAAAAGCAACTGGGAGATAGTTTTCATTCTATATTTTAAGACCGGTTTCTTTCAGATTAAGCGTGGTTTAACACTAACAGAATATTTGAATGCAAATTTTAATTTTACGTTTACATAAAGGTGATTTTCATAATCACCATGATCTAGTACCCTATTCTAGACATCAATTTTGTTGTACGGCTTTATATGGAAAAGCAACTGGGAGATAGTTTTCATTCTATATTTTAAGACCGGTTTCTTTCAGATTAAGCGTGGTTTAACACTAACAGAATATTTGAATGCAAATTTTAATTTTACGTTTACATAAAGGTGATTTTCATAATCACCATGATCTAGTACCCTATTCTAGACATCAATTTTGTTGTACGGCTTTATATGGAAAAGCAACTGGGAGATAGTTTTCATTCTATATTTTAAGACCGGTTTCTTTCAGATTAAGCGTGGTTTAACACTAACAGAATATTTGAATGCAAATTTTAATTTTACGTTTACATAAAGGTGATTTTCATAATCACCATGATCTAGTACCCTATTCTAGACATCAATTTTGTTGTACGGCTTTATATGGAAAAGCAACTGGGAGATAGTTTTCATTCTATATTTTAAGACCGGTTTCTTTCAGATTAAGCGTGGTTTAACACTAACAGAATATTTGAATGCAAATTTTAATTTTACGTTTACATAAAGGTGATTTTCATAATCACCATGATCTAGTACCCTATTCTAGACATCAATTTTGTTGTACGGCTTTATATGGAAAAGCAACTGGGAGATAGTTTTCATTCTATATTTTAAGACCGGTTTCTTTCAGATTAAGCGTGGTTTAACACTAACAGAATATTTGAATGCAAATTTTAATTTTACGTTTACATAAAGGTGATTTTCATAATCACCATGATCTAGTACCCTATTCTAGACATCAATTTTGTTGTACGGCTTTATATGGAAAAGCAACTGGGAGATAGTTTTCATTCTATATTTTAAGACCGGTTTCTTTCAGATTAAGCGTGGTTTAACACTAACAGAATATTTGAATGCAAATTTTAATTTTACGTTTACATAAAGGTGATTTTCATAATCACCATGATCTAGTACCCTATTCTAGACATCAATTTTGTTGTACGGCTTTATATGGAAAAGCAACTGGGAGATAGTTTTCATTCTATATTTTAAGACCGGTTTCTTTCAGATTAAGCGTGGTTTAACACTAACAGAATATTTGAATGCAAATTTTAATTTTACGTTTACATAAAGGTGATTTTCATAATCACCATGATCTAGTACCCTATTCTAGACATCAATTTTGTTGTACGGCTTTATATGGAAAAGCAACTGGGAGATAGTTTTCATTCTATATTTTAAGACCGGTTTCTTTCAGATTAAGCGTGGTTTAACACTAACAGAATATTTGAATGCAAATTTTAATTTTACGTTTACATAAAGGTGATTTTCATAATCACCATGATCTAGTACCCTATTCTAGACATCAATTTTGTTGTACGGCTTTATATGGAAAAGCAACTGGGAGATAGTTTTCATTCTATATTTTAAGACCGGTTTCTTTCAGATTAAGCGTGGTTTAACACTAACAGAATATTTGAATGCAAATTTTAATTTTACGTTTACATAAAGGTGATTTTCATAATCACCATGATCTAGTACCCTATTCTAGACATCAATTTTGTTGTACGGCTTTATATGGAAAAGCAACTGGGAGATAGTTTTCATTCTATATTTTAAGACCGGTTTCTTTCAGATTAAGCGTGGTTTAACACTAACAGAATATTTGAATGCAAATTTTAATTTTACGTTTACATAAAGGTGATTTTCATAATCACCATGATCTAGTACCCTATTCTAGACATCAATTTTGTTGTACGGCTTTATATGGAAAAGCAACTGGGAGATAGTTTTCATTCTATATTTTAAGACCGGTTTCTTTCAGATTAAGCGTGGTTTAACACTAACAGAATATTTGAATGCAAATTTTAATTTTACGTTTACATAAAGGTGATTTTCATAATCACCATGATCTAGTACCCTATTCTAGACATCAATTTTGTTGTACGGCTTTATATGGAAAAGCAACTGGGAGATAGTTTTCATTCTATATTTTAAGACCGGTTTCTTTCAGATTAAGCGTGGTTTAACACTAACAGAATATTTGAATGCAAATTTTAATTTTACGTTTACATAAAGGTGATTTTCATAATCACCATGATCTAGTACCCTATTCTAGACATCAATTTTGTTGTACGGCTTTATATGGAAAAGCAACTGGGAGATAGTTTTCATTCTATATTTTAAGACCGGTTTCTTTCAGATTAAGCGTGGTTTAACACTAACAGAATATTTGAATGCAAATTTTAATTTTACGTTTACATAAAGGTGATTTTCATAATCACCATGATCTAGTACCCTATTCTAGACATCAATTTTGTTGTACGGCTTTATATGGAAAAGCAACTGGGAGATAGTTTTCATTCTATATTTTAAGACCGGTTTCTTTCAGATTAAGCGTGGTTTAACACTAACAGAATATTTGAATGCAAATTTTAATTTTACGTTTACATAAAGGTGATTTTCATAATCACCATGATCTAGTACCCTATTCTAGACATCACATTGATCTAGTACCGCTTCTTAGTAAAAGGAGGACTATAGTTATATAAGGAGTCATAGATCCTTATACTGTCCTTATACTGTAAAACTGTACAATTTTATGTTATACGGTGATAATAACAGGTTTTAGTTTTACTTTAACATAAAGGTGATTTTCATAATCACCATGATCTAGTACCCTATTCTAGACATCAATTTTGTTGTACGGCTTTATATGGAAAAGCAACTGGGAGATAGTTTTCATTCTATATTTTAAGACCGGTTTCTTTCAGATTAAGCGTGGTTTAACACTAACAGAATATTTGAATGCAAATTTTAATTTTACGTTTACATAAAGGTGATTTTCATAATCACCATGATCTAGTACCCTATTCTAGACATCAATTTTGTTGTACGGCTTTATATGGAAAAGCAACTGGGAGATAGTTTTCATTCTATATTTTAAGACCGGTTTCTTTCAGATTAAGCGTGGTTTAACACTAACAGAATATTTGAATGCAAATTTTAATTTTACGTTTACATAAAGGTGATTTTCATAATCACCATGATCTAGTACCCTATCTAGACATCATTTTGTTGTACGGCTTTATATGGAAAAGCAACTGGGAGATAGTTTTCATTCTATATTTTAAGACCGGTTTCTTTCAGATTAAGCGTGGTTTAACACTAACAGAATATTTGAATGCAAATTTTAATTTTACGTTTACATAAAGGTGATTTTCATAATCACCATGATCTAGTACCCTATTCTAGACATCAATTTTGTTGTACGGCTTTATATGGAAAAGCAACTGGGAGATAGTTTTCATTCTATATTTTAAGACCGGTTTCTTTCAGATTAAGCGTGGTTTAACACTAACAGAATATTTGAATGCAAATTTTAATTTTACGTTTACATAAAGGTGATTTTCATAATCACCATGATCTAGTACCCTATTCTAGACATCAATTTTGTTGTACGGCTTTATATGGAAAAGCAACTGGGAGATAGTTTTCATTCTATATTTTAAGACCGGTTTCTTTCAGATTAAGCGTGGTTTAACACTAACAGAATATTTGAATGCAAATTTTAATTTTACGTTTACATAAAGGTGATTTTCATAATCACCATGATCTAGTACCCTATTCTAGACATCAATTTTGTTGTACGGCTTTATATGGAAAAGCAACTGGGAGATAGTTTTCATTCTATATTTTAAGACCGGTTTCTTTCAGATTAAGCGTGGTTTAACACTAACAGAATATTTGAATGCAAATTTTAATTTTACGTTTACATAAAGGTGATTTTCATAATCACCATGATCTAGTACCCTATTCTAGACATCAATTTTGTTGTACGGCTTTATATGGAAAAGCAACTGGGAGATAGTTTTCATTCTATATTTTAAGACCGGTTTCTTTCAGATTAAGCGTGGTTTAACACTAACAGAATATTTGAATGCAAATTTTAATTTTACGTTTACATAAAGGTGATTTTCATAATCACCATGATCTAGTACCCTATTCTAGACATCAATTTTGTTGTACGGCTTTATATGGAAAAGCAACTGGGAGATAGTTTTCATTCTATATTTTAAGACCGGTTTCTTTCAGATTAAGCGTGGTTTAACACTAACAGAATATTTGAATGCAAATTTTAATTTTACGTTTACATAAAGGTGATTTTCATAATCACCATGATCTAGTACCCTATTCTAGACATCAATTTTGTTGTACGGCTTTATATGGAAAAGCAACTGGGAGATAGTTTTCATTCTATATTTTAAGACCGGTTTCTTTCAGATTAAGCGTGGTTTAACACTAACAGAATATTTGAATGCAAATTTTAATTTTACGTTTACATAAAGGTGATTTTCATAATCACCATGATCTAGTACCCTATTCTAGACATCAATTTTGTTGTACGGCTTTATATGGAAAAGCAACTGGGAGATAGTTTTCATTCTATATTTTAAGACCGGTTTCTTTCAGATTAAGCGTGGTTTAACACTAACAGAATATTTGAATGCAAATTTTAATTTTACGTTTACATAAAGGTGATTTTCATAATCACCATGATCTAGTACCCAATTCTAGACATCAATTTTGTTGTACGGCTTTATATGGAAAAGCAACTGGGAGATAGTTTTCATTCTATATTTTAAGACCGGTTTCTTTCAGATTAAGCGTGGTTTAACACTAACAGAATATTTGAATGCAAATTTTAATTTTACGTTTACATAAAGGTGATTTTCATAATCACCATGATCTAGTACCCTATTCTAGACATCAATTTTGTTGCTGTACGCCTTTATATGTAAAAACGAATTCACCTCCTCAGATTCAACCTCAACCTCAAAAAAACCTAATTCTTAGTTTTACATTTTTGATTTTGATTAGTTTTGATTTTCGAAAAAAAGAGGGAAATACCCTCTTAAAAGTCATAAAACCTTAATGAAAATCACACCATCAGATTCAGCGAATCAGAGAAACCCTACTGAACAGGTTTCAAGCTCCTATCTGCAAAAAATGGAATTATTTGCCAGAAGAAAGATCACGGATGCGTGTTTATTTACTTTTTTTCCAGGGTTGATCGTATCGACCCAGTGGTCCTAGAATATCTCGGGAGGAATCATTCGAGCGGAAATTAAAAGTCTAGTGCCCTTTTTAAGTCACCGAAAAATGGAGGGCAACTAGGCCCCTTCCCACGCTCATTTTTTCCCAAAGCCACCCGATCAAAATTTTGAGATAGCCATTTTGTTCAGCATGGTCGAAAAATATATTAACTATGTCTTTGAGGATGACTTAATCCCCCACAGTTCCTGGGGGAAGGGCTGCAAGTTTTGCTGGTAATGCAAAAGGGCTTTTGCTTGTAATGTAAGGGGGAGGGGTGGGGGGTTACTTGGAAGGATCTTTCCATGGAGGAATTTTTCATGGGGGAAGGGACATTGCTATGAAGGGGGTGCCGGGTTTCCCAGCATTATTTAAAAAAAAACGATCAGAAATTAAATTAAAAAAAAAACAACAACAAGTTTTTCAACTGAAAGTAAGGAGCAACATCAAAACTTAAAACGAACAGAAATTATTACGCATATTATTGGGTTCGTCCCCTAGTCAATACCTCGCTCTTTACGCTAAAGTTTTTTTTAGTACTTTCATAAGAGTTATTTATCATAGGCAGCGCAATAGAGCTGCCTAAGTGAAGAACGATGTTGGCGAAATGTATTATTTATTATTTTTTTTTCTTTTAGACCAGGGCACTTCGTATCGAAGGAGTTGTCGTAGAAACTTCGAAAAGGGCTAATTCGATTGGAAAATTGGAGTGGCTTGTGCTCTTTTTAATAGTCGAAAGTGATTGGAAGGCAACTAACACCCCTTCTGCTCCCACCATTTCCCCAAACACTTCCAATCAAAATTTTGAGATAGCCATTTTGTTCAGCGTAGTTGATTTCCAGATAGAAATTATGTTTTTTGGAGGACACTCCCCACAACCTTCAGGGCAAGGGTTGTAAGTTATGCCCTGGGGGCATATAAGATTTTTATAAACAGCGTTGTCGCAGAAACTTTAAAAAAAGCTAATTCGATTGGAAATTCAAAAAGCTAGTGCCCTTTTTAATAGTCGAAAGTGATTGGAGGGCAACTAATCCCCCTCTCACGCTCACCTTTTCCCCAAACACATCCAATCAAAATTTTGAGATAGTCATTTTGTTCAATGTAGTTGAAAGTTATGAAAATTAGGTCTTTGAGGAGGACAACCCCCCCCCCCCCCCACAGCCCTCAGGAAAAGGGTTATAAGTTATGCCCTGGAGGAATATAAGACTTTCATAGAAAGCGTTGTCATAGAAAGTTCAAAATGGGCTCATTCGATTGGAAATTCAAATGGCTAGTGCCCTTTTTAATGGTTGAAAGTGATTGGAAGGCAACTAACACCCCTTCCCCGCCCACCATTTCCCCGAACACATCCAATCAAAATTTTGAGATAGCCATTTTGTTCAATTTAGTTGAATTTCTTGGAAATTATATCCTTGAGCAGGAAACTCCCCCCACAGTCTTCAGGGCAAGGGTTACAAGTTATGCCCTGGGGGCATATAAGGTTTTTATTAAAAGCTTTGTCGTAGAAAGTTCGAAAAGGGCTCATTCGATTGGAAATTTAAGGGGCTAGTGCTATTTTAGTCAAAGTGATTTGAGGGCAACTAACCCCCCTCTCACGCCCACTTATTCCCCAGACACATCCAATCAAATTTTGAGATAGCCATTTTGTTTAACGTAGTTGAAAGTTTTGGAAATTAGGTCTTTAAGGATGACAAATCCTCCCCCCTACAGTCCTCAGGGCAAGGGTTGTAAGTCATGCCCTGGGGGCATATAAGGCTTTTTTTATAGAAAGTGTTGTCGTAGAAACTTCACAAAGGGCTTATTCGATTGGAAATTGAAATGGCTAGTGCCCTTTTTAATAGTCGAAATAAATGGAGGGCAACTAACCCCCCTCTCACGCCCACCATTTCCCCAAACACATACAATCAAAATTTTGCGATAGCCATTTTTTCAACATAGTTGAAAGTTCTGGAAATTAGGTCTTTGAGGATGACCCCCCCCCCCCACAGCCCTCAGGGCAAGGGTTGTAAGTTATGCCCTGGGGGCATATGAAGTTTTTATAGAAGGAGTTGTCGTAGAAACTTCAAAAAGGGCTCATTTAATTGGAAATTTTTAATAATTTCGACTTTTTAATAGTCGACGGTGATTAAAGAACAGCTAACCCCCTTCTCACGCCCACCATTTCCCCAAACACATCCAATCAAAATTTTGAGATATTCATTTTGTTCAACGTAGTTGAAAGTTCTGGAAATTATGTCTTTGAGGATGACACCCCCCCCCCACGACCCTCAGGGTAAGGGTTGTAAGTTATGTCCTGGGGGCATATATTATTTTTATAGAAAGTTTTGTTGTAGAAACTTCAAAAGGGCTCATTTGATTGGAAATTGAAAGGGCTTATGCCCTTTTGAATAGTCAAAAGTGAATTGAGAGAAACTAACCCCCCTCTCACGCCCACCATTTCCCCTAAACACATCCAATAAAAATTTTGAGATAGCCATTTTGTTGAACGCAGTTGAAAATTCTGGAAATTAGGTCTTTGAGGATGACACCCCCCCCCACAACCGTCTGGGCAAGGGTTGTAAGTTATGCCCTGGGGGAAAATATGGTTTTTATAGAAAGTTTTGTTGAAGAAACTTCAAAAAGGGCTTGTTTGTTTGGAAATTGAAAGGGGTAGTGCCCTTTTTAATAGTCGAAAGTGAACGGAGAGCAACTAACCCCCTTCTCACGCCCACCATTTCCCCAAACACATCCAATCAACATTTTGAGATATTCATTTTGTTCAACGTAGTTAGAAGTTCTGGAAATTAGGTCTTTGAGGATGACAACCCCCCCCCACAACCCCCTGGGCAAAGGTTGTAAGTTATGCCCTGGGGGCATATAAGGTTTTTATAGATCGCTTTGTCGTAGAAACTTCAAAAGGGGCTCATTTAATTGGAAAATGAGAGAAATGAGAGGGTTGATGTCATTTTTAACAGTCGAAAGTGATTTGAGGGTAACTAACCCCCCTCTCACAGTCACAATTTCCCCAAACACATCCAATCAAAATTTTCAGATAGCCATTTTGTTCAACGTAGTTGAAAGGTCTGAAAATTATGCCTTTGAGGATGACAACCGCCGCCCCCCCCCCATAGCCCTCCGGACAAGGGTCGTAATTTATGCCTTTGGAGCACTTAACGTTTTTATAGAAATTTTTGTCGTAGAACCTTCAAATGTCTCATTTGATTGGAAATTGAGAGGACTAGTGCCTTTTTTATTAGTCGAAAGCGATTAGAGGGCAAATGTCTCCCTCCGCGCCTATCATTTACTCAAACACTTCCAATCAAAATTTCGATATAGCCATTTTTTAAGCCTATCAGAAAGGTCTGGCAATTATGTCTTTGAGGATAACAAATCCCCCCAGCCCTTAGTGCAAGGGTTGTAAGTTTTGCCCTGGGGACACATAGGGTTTTTATAGAAAGTGTGGTCATATAAACCCAAAACAAAAAGAAATTAAAATAAGTCAAACTCAAAACGAGCAGAAATTAATCTGAGCAGGGTTCTAAACCCTATGATTTCTAAGAGCCAAAATATAATTTGTACTTTACTTAAAAAAATTCTTTTAAATGTTTTCACTTCTATAACTTTAAGAAATTAAAAATTAATTAAGATTTTAAGGAATAAATATCAGCATAAATATATTAAACTGACAATGCACAGTTTTTTCAGTAAATTAATTTGAATTATTTCAGTAAAGTACAAATTATATTCTGGCTCTTAGAAATCATAGGGTTTAGAACCCTACTCAGATTAATTTCTGCTTGTTTTGAGTTTGACTTATTTTAATTTCTGTTTGTTCTGGGTTTCATTTATTTATTAATACTGATTTGTGGTAGTTGTATGCTTGGTAGATTATTTGATTCTATTTTCATTCATTTTTGGTTTAATGGAGTTCTTTACTTTTTTTTGAAAAACTTATTTTGTGCAAATTTTTTTTTGATTAATTCTAATTAACGGCCTTTGTGATTAAGGGGTCATCTTTAAAGAATTGGAACAAATTTCGAACTTTAACGTAAAGAGCGAGGTATTGACTAGGGGGCGAACCCCGTAAGCATACGTATTAAAAATTTATGAATATAGAAGTTCGTTATGGAAGTTAATTCGTAAGTTACGTATATTTATTACTAATAAAAACGTTCGTAAATCAAATTAAAGAACTTTCGAGAAAGCTATTTAACCAAAAAATAAGTAAAATTAATAGGCAAATTTCGTTTTAATTATTCACGTGCGGCGAGCCAAACTCAAAACCTGCATTAATTCAAAAACGTTCAGAATTTAAATAAAAAAAAACTAGTTTTTTTTAGCTGAAAGTAAGGAGTAACATTAAAATTTAAAACGAACAGAAATTATTCCGTATAGGAAAGGGTCTGTCCCCTCCTCAACGCCTTGCTTTTTACGCTAAAGTTTGTCTGTTTCTCACAACTCTATTTTTCAAAACAATAAAAAGCTTTAGCGTAATGAACGAGTTGTTGAGGAGGGGACAGCCCCTTTCATATACAGCATAATTTCTGTTCATTTTAAATTTTAATGTTGCTCCTTACTTTCAGTTAAAAAAAAAAACTTTTTTTTTATTTAATCGCTCAACAAAGACTAGACGGACTAAAATGGCAGCCAAATAATTACAATAGTAATAGAGAGAAATCCGTAATAGTAAGAAATAAAAACATCACAGAGAAACCTAGACAGATAACAAAATAATAAAAAGAATTAAGACCTCTGTGTCATTATTAAAGAAAAGATGTTAAATTTAAATAAAAAATTCTCCCGTGCTTCCTAGGAGACATGAGTTTTCAAAAAATTAAGTCTGTCATTTGGCATCCAATAGCCCCAGTTATAATGAAAACGTCCCAAACTAATAAAAAGTGTCTAAAAAAATAATAAAATTAAGGGAGCCCGGTGTCATTATCAAAGAAAAGGTGTTGATTTTAGATAAAAAAAAAAAATTCTCCAGGGCTGCCTAAGACGTAAAATTTTCATGAAAATCATAAGTCTTCCATTTGGCAGCCACGAGAATATTTCTAAAACCGATTATTTTTGAATTCGGCCTTTAAGACGCGCTGACTCCTGGCACTCTCTCCCAAGTGATGCAATTTCCATGGAGTCTTCCACTGACCTCTTTGGTAAGAACTTTAATTTATAATAAAGGGGAATATAGCTATCAGCAGCTCTCTAGTTTGCAGCTATTGCCAACAGAGGTTACACTAGTCTCTTTAAAGCCTTTGGTCACATAGCCAAATTAACTTTAATAAGTTGAGTTCTATCCTCATGAAATATATATATGTATATAAAAAAACGAATATCCATTAGACTTCAAAATTCTTTATGAAAATATGAAGGTTTAGCGGTACTTGTATAATATATCAACCACACTCAAGAAGTGAATTTACGTTAATCATAATGAAATGCACCGAAATCTGATGAAAATATAGTACTTTAGGAACAAAATTATGGAAACTACAACGGATAATTATGGAAAGCAGGCCACCCAGAGACGCATTATATGAAATACCTAACCTGACCAAAATACCAACTCTATATATTAAATATTTACTTAAAATATGCCCACATAGTAGTTTATTTTACTGTGCCTAAGCCAATTATCTCCGAATGCTGACAGGCAAACTGGTTTTACATAGATCAAACAGGTCAAATTTCTTAAATGAGGTTGATATATCATACACGTACCGATTTATCATGCTTTGTAAGGTGTCACTTTAGCGACAAATTGTGTCAGGGCGGCGCTAAGGCGATTTTAAGGGGTTGGGAGGGACTAAGTTCGAAAAAAGGCATGAATTAACAGATTTTAGGATATATAAATGAAATCTTAGGAATAATGCGGAAATAGTGTTAATATGAAGAGGGGATGGGCCTGGACCAAAGGCCTTCTTTCCCATACACACGTCTCGGCCCTGTAGAATTTAAAATGAGAAGAATGCTAAAAAATGATCAAGATATGGCAAACATGAAATGTAGCTAGGACACATAATGAGGACAAAACATTTTTCCATGTTTCTGTTTTTGTACGTTCTATGGAGTACACTATTAATATTTTAGGTATGTAACTTTTTTCATAGATTTTATTTGACTTTTTTATTCTGGTCTGACCTTGTAGATCAGAACCTTTCCTGAAATTAATTCTCAGTTTACTTCTTACCGAGATTTTGGATATCGACACTGAGATTTTTCCAATCAAATTCCGTGAATGACCCAAAATTAGAAAATTAGATTTGCCTCATGGAAAGTTAGTATTTATTGCATGAATTGAACCTCTTTTCTCCAAACCATACGAGAGACTTTTAATTTGAAACTTGAAGCTTTTAATTATTGGATCTATAGCAAGGATACTTTTTCTAGAATGTATTCTTGGAAAAATAATCTTAATTTTACGAAAATTCTTTAGTGGCCGATAAGTAAAGATTAAAGCACATTGTTTATATTGGACTAATGGGAAAATGTGTGGTCTTGATGTAGTTAAAAGGTCAACTTCATGTAATTATATCTGCCTTTCCCGGCTAATTTTTGTTTCCTTATGCTGTACATTTTTCATTGTTTACCTCTAAAATAAGAAGGTGAAAGGGGAATAGTTTCGAGAGAGAACAATAAAAGAAAACAGAAATTAAAACACATTAAAACACAATAAAAGAAACTCTAAACGCGCTAAAATTTAAAAGTAACTGTTTTTTTTTCTACTATCCCAGAGTCAAAATTTTTAAAACTAAAACCGCGGGTGGTCAAACAGTTCGTGGTAACGAACTGTAAGTAATGAGCGACCCGGCTAAATGGTAACCAAAACTCTAAAAAACGGAATTTTAATAGCAATAGATACATCAAAAGAATCAGATTTTAATTCTGATTTCAAAAATATAAGTTTCATCAAGTTTAATCTTACTCATCAAAAGTTACGCGCCTGAGAAAATTTGGCTGATTTTCAAAAAAAGGGGGATAGACCCCCTAAAAGTTATAGATCCTTAATGAAAATCACACCATCATATTCAACGTATCAGAGAACCTACTGTAGAGGTTTCAAGCTCCTAACTACAAAAATGTGGAATTTTCCATTTTTTGCCAGAAGAAAGATCACGGATGCGTGTTTATTTGTTTTTTCTTGTTTTTTTTTTCTTTTCCCCAGGGGTAATCGTATTGACCTAGTGGTCGTAGTATCGTAGGAGGGCTCATTGGAATGGAAATTAAAAGTTCTAGTGCCCTTTTTAAGTGACCAAAAAATGGAGGGCAACTAGGGCCCCTCCCACGCTCATTTTTTCTCAAAGTCACCCAATTAAAATTTCGAGATAGCCATTTTGTTCAGCATAGTCGAAAATCTAATAAATATGTCTTTTAGAATGACTTAATCCCCTACAGTTCCCAGGGGAAGGGCTGCAAGTTATGAACTTTGCCAATTGCTTACATATTGTATTGGTTATTGGGAAGTATACAGACATTTTCAGGAAGGATTTTTTTCTGGCGGGGGGGGGGGAGGAGGGGTTTACTCGGGAGAATATTTCCGTGGAGGATGTTTCTTTGGGGTAAGGGACATTTCTATGAAGGGGGCGCAGGATTTCCAAACATTATTTAAAAAAACGATCAGAAATTAAATTAAAAAAAACAAGTTTTTTCAAACTGAAAGTAAAAAGCAACATTAGAACTTAAAACGAACAGAAATTATTACGTATATGAGGGGGTTCTCCCCCAAGTCAATACCTCGCTCTTTACGCTACAGTTTTTTTTTAGTGCTTTCAAAAGAGCTATCTATTCTAATTAAACGGCCTTTGTGATTCAGGGGTTTTTGAATTAAATTTGTTTTTAACTTTTAACGTAAAGAGCGTGGTATTGACTAAGAGGAGAACCCCCTAATATACGTAATGAAAAAAAACAATAAAAAAAAAACAAGTGATACGGCTCAATAGTAATCGAAACTTTTAAAAACGGAATTTTGATGTCAATAAATGTATCAAAAAAATGGGCTAATATTGCTGATTCTGAATATATAAATTTTATTAACTTTAGTATTACTCATCAAAGGCTACGAGCCTGAGAAAATTTACCTGATTTTTTACAGAGGGGGGAAACATCCCCTACAAGTGAAATAATTTTAATGAAAATCACACCGTCAGATTCAGCGTATCAAAAAACCCTATTACATAGGTTTCAAGCTCATATCTGCAAAAATCTGCAACTTTGTATTTTTTGTCAGAAGAAAAATATACGAATATAGAAGTTCGTTACGTAAATTAATTTGTAAATTACGTCAGAACGAAATTTAGAGACAGCTATTTAGCAAAAGAAAAGTAAAATTTTTATGCAAATTTTGTTTACTTTATTCAATGACGGTGAGCCAAAACAGAAGCTGCATTAACTAAAAAACGATCAGAAATTAAATAAAAAAAAAACAAGTTTTTTAAACTGAAAGTAAGGAGCGACATTAAAACTGAAAACGATCAGAAATTATTCCGTATATGAAAGGGGCTGTCCCCTCCTCAACGCCTCGCTCTTTACGCTAAAGTTTGACTCTGTCTCACAACTTTATTTTTTAAAACAATAAAAAACTTTAGCGTAAAGAGCGAGGCATTGAGGAGGGGACAGCCCCTTTCATATACGGAATAATTTCTGTTTGTTTTAAGTTTTAATGTCGCTCTTTACTTTCAGTTAAAAAAAACTTGTTTTTTTATTTAATTTTGGTACAAAAAAAGGTCCGTGAATAGTTTTAAACTATTTCATAAATGCTTTAAGTTTAAAAATTTTTATTTTTCCATTTAGCAGGGAAACAACTTATTTTTAGCAGGAAAGAGAAACGACCATGGCTTAGAGATTTACTGTTTAGTGTATACATTTAACTATCAACCGTAATTTTGTGACAGCAATTTCCCAATTTGAAGAAAATAAGGGAGGGAGATTACTAGTAAACTGAAGAAAAGAACTTGCGAATTTTGTTTCCCTTGTAATATAATACTGAATTATCGCCTTTATTACGAAATCTCTACACCGAAACAGTTTTTCAAATTTCATCCATTAGACCTTGCCTACCCCAATTGGTTTAAACTAAAATCGCAAGATTTCCTTAGTTTATTGTCAGAGTGACTGGTGTTAAAACTCTTTCTCTAATTTTCCGTTACCTATGAACTGCAAGACATGCAAGACAAACAAGTTTCTTTGGTATTTCTAGGCTCCTAGTAACTTTTGGTAAATAAATAGCTGTGAATTCGAAAAATTCATTTGTTCTGGAAACTATACAAGGGAAAAAGGAATGATCAGAAAGCTTTTTTCCTTGTATATTAATTTGTTTCTGACAAATTTACGATCAAAAACACCTTGGACAATCATGTGATTTAGTAAAAATAATGAAACCATTAACATGTCATCAGAAGACAAAGGATACAAATCAATCGCCATTTATCAAGTGGAAATACTGTAGCTGACCAGAATCAAACTGAAATAATATAACGAAACTATTAACATGTCATCAGAAAACAAAGGATAAATATCAATCGCCACTTATTAAACTGAAAGAATTTAACTAACCAGTATCAAAACTGAAATAAATTATTACATTTGAGCCCTTTCTAATAGCAACCGTCACTAATAACATATATAACTAAAGAAGGAACTTTTCTTTGCAAATAGAAGACGTGTTCATATGGTAGCTGCCTAATAGTTAAATAATTTGACACAGTTATCGAAGATAAACTTAAACAGAAAAAAAGGAAAAGACTTCAAATTAAAATTTCTATCCATAATCTTAGTCATAGAAAACATACAGCCTCTCTCTACTTTTTTAAGCTTAAATTTCCAAAAAAAAAAAAAAATCCCTCGGTAGCCTGCATTTAACACAATATAATTTTTTTTCTTAGTGTGTTTTATGGTAAGATTAAACAGAAAAAAAGTTTTTTTCAACTGAAAGTAAGGAGCAATATTAAAACAAACCGAACAGAAATTATTGCATATATAAGGGGGGTTGCCCCCTCCTGAATACCCCACTCTTTACGCCAAAGTTTGACTTTTTATCCCAATTCTTCAAGAACGGCCCTTGAAAAACAAGGGTCGTTTAATTAGAACAATAAGAAGCATTTTCAAAAGTAATAAAAAAAAAACTTTAGCGCGAAGAACGAGGCATTTAGGAAGGGCCAATCCCCCTAATAAATGCAATAATTTCTTTTTGTTTTAAGTTTCAATGTTGCTCCCTACATTCAGTTGAAAAAACTTGTTTTTTTTCTATTTAATCTTAACATAGCACGTACTAAGGAAAAAAAAATCTCAGGTTCCATTTTCTCAGATACCGTATTCAATACATATCCTTATTATTTTTTAGACATCTATAAAGAAATATGATTAATTTACTTACCCTCTTGTCTGTATGGGGCGTACTGTAAAAATCTACGGTTTTTAAGAAGTATATGCCCACCAGAAGTTTTTGGTATGTTTTATTTGCCAGTGTTCCAGCATAAGACGACAATTTTGATATCATTTGCTAAGTTACCCTATTACTGAATTACGTTTTTGAATATGCAAAATAATTTTAGATTGAAAAATACATTGAACACATGGGAAAATAGGGAAATTTTTCCTTTTTTTCCAGCGAATTTTGATCATTCTCTAAGAGAAGATAACATCAGTAATATCATAACTATGGCTGGATGAATGGACAGATCCAAAAATAATGAACTCATTGATATAACTATAGTTTTCATCTCTGCTTTAGGGTTATCGCAATATCACACGTTTTCACAGGGAACATAAACCTTAGCATATTTTCAGATTCTCCTAATTGGCAAAGATAGATGGCGCTACCACATTAAGGAATGCCATATTCGGTGCTAAAGACTGCCAAAAAGGGCTGCGTTAACCCTTTCGTGCCCCTTTTTGTACTTGACATTCTTATAACTAGAGTTTTTGCTTCAATTTTTTTTTCGGTTTGGCTGCCCTCGGCATAACACAGTCCAATCAAGTTTCTTTGACATTTCACTTACTGTTTAGTCTAGAAACAACTACTTAAAGATTTCGCTGTTTAGAAAGAAAATAAGATTGGTTTAATTGTCCCTCTCTTTTAGGTGAAGAGGTTCTTTCCCAGATCGTTCCCCTTGGTCCTGGTGTAAGGTTCATTCCCGGGAGAAACAGTACAGCCACTTCAGACCTTGTTTTTCTTGCGGAGCGTCTCCCTGCCTTGGGCTTTAGATCCTATTACGTAATGGAATCAAAGACAGTACTGAGGAAAAACAAAGCTGGGGCTCAAAAAAGCTCATCTAAATTTACCCGAGTTGGAAAATATTCCGAAGATGTATCGATAAGCAATGAGGTAATACTTTACTTCCGATTACTATTTTAGTTTGGTGCTTTTGGTGAAAACAAGCTAAAAGTATACAAAAAGTAATTATTTTTTTTGTATGAAGTGTCTTGCAAGTAATAAGAATGAAAAGTTTTCAGGGACAACATTTTTTTAATTGTAAGCTCTCTGTTTCTCTTTGGTTACACCGAGAAATGATACAGAATATCGGCTGCTATAAATATGATCTTAGATGCAAATTATGTGCTCAAATAAGCACAAACAGGAATTGGTAACATGCTTTTTTTATATTAGACATTTAAATGATGATTCTATAAAGTTTTTGTTGTGATCGACAGCTAATAATATATTTAACAGTCTCAGATACAAATTCTGTGCTCACGTAAACACAAACAGGAATTGATGACAGACTATGTTGATATTTAGACACCTGTTAGATGCATCAATAAAATATATGCTGTGATCAAGTGTTAAAAATATATCTAACAATTTTAGATTTAATTTTTGTGCTCAAATAATCACAAATAGGAGTTTGTGACAGGCTCTGTTAATTATTTCGAGATTTGAGAGATGTATCAATAAGATATCTGTTGTGATTGAATGCCAAAATATACAGCTTTAGATGTAAATTTTGTGCTCAAATAATCACTAATAGGAGTTGGTGACAAACTTTGTTGATATTTAAAGATTTGAGAGATTATGAATAATATATTTTATGTGATGCTAAGCTGTATTTGATAAACATTTTGTTTGATATGTGAGTGAGGATTCGCTTAGACCTAGGTCCCGCAAAGGCTAGAAGTTGAGTCACAGTATGATATGTTACTGTTTCAGGTAAAGTTTTAGTATACAAACAGAGCTGTGAATAAGATAAAATATGACTGTTCTTTGCTTGATAACATTTCAAAACGGTTGAGAGCTTATTAATGTACACCTAGAGTACCAGAATATCTGGTAATGAAAATAACATTCCTGAATCTTAATTCCAATTTTAGTGCATATGTTGCACGTGCTTGTTAGTGCATATAGAGATAGGTAGTATTAATGCTTAGGGACTTCACAAATAAATCCCCTGACGTAAAAAAATAAGTAGTAACCAGCTTTGTGCAATACACCCCACAAAATCTAGCTGAGCTGTTCTTAAGATAGTTAAGAATATGTGTGTTTATTAGGCAATTGGTATGAAAATGCTGGGGAGTTCTAGAGTATTTTTCACAACCACGTCTGATTCACAAGTTCTTTAGACTCACAAGGATAGTTCCAAAAGCATGTAATAATAGAGAAAAATACCAACGAAAGTTTTTCTGTCAAAAGGTTGATCATTACCATGGAATCCTATTCCCCTTTGATTTAAGTATTATATGGTATAACAGGTGTGTCCTAATTTGTTTGTGACTTTCTTTTTGTGAATCAAGTGTTTCAACATTTAACCCTAGAAATTTTTTAATTCGAAAAATGAAGAAAATCGCTCTTCTGCCAGAAATGTGAGGTTCGGTTTAACAGGTGTGTCCTAATTTGTTTGTGAATTTCCTTTTGTGAATGAATATTTTAACGTTTAACCCTATATTCAAATTTAGGTTATATATGCTATGTTTAGTTTTTATTTGTTTTCTTTATACATGTTTTTCTGTCCCTTATTTATTTTGCTTATCTTGGTTCTTTATAGTTTATTTATTGTAGCGAAATGCCCTTTTTGTGAGTTTAATTGCTCAACAGATTCATTCAGGGATGTAATGAAACTCCTCGAAGTCTTGTTCCACCAAATTTTAGTTGCAGTAAAATCAAAATTGACAATGAATGTTTTCTTATCTTAGCTTTTTCTCCTATTCGTTTTATGGACTTCATGAAATTGACCTCTCAATTTTTGCCGAAAAATTATGGCGGATGGTAAAGGCTTGCTGTGTGAAGTGGTTTTAAAAAGATAGACAAACTTTTGATTGTATCAATATTGTGAATATCATTTTTCATTCTGGATACGCTAGTTATACCTCATAAACTTAATTTTTGGCAGTTATTTAAAAAAGAAAACTTTCTTCTGGTTGTACTTTTATTTTCGGCAAAATCTTTCTGAAAAAGTTGGGATTACCCATTAGTTGTCAGGAAGTTAATAAAAAATGTACACTCTTTTTTACTTTAGTTCAATGCAAGCCTTTTTTCAAGTGTAAATCTGAACTAAAATATATAAAAAAAGAACTACTTGAAGATAATTTTCGAAGCTATAAAGTGTCAACTAGTGGCTAAATATGCGACGGATACACATATGATAAGCTCCCTTTTTTCAAAATTTAGAAATCCTTCATTCGAAAAATGAAGAAAAATTGCTCTGCGGTCAGAAATGTGAGGTTTAGTTTGTTTTTGATTGATTGTGTTTAATTCGGTACAAACTTTGACACCCTAGTCTCACCCCCTAAGTCTTATTTCTTAAAATAGTTTAAAGAATTTACTTTGTCAGATTTATTCAATTATGTTTTTTTTACTTGATTTATAATAAGTTATTATACTACTACTAAAAATCTAAGGTGAAAAATAACTACAAACACAAAAAAGAAATTATCTGCCTTTTTTAAAAATCAACCTTAATCTCTTTAATTGGTTTAAGTTTACTTTAGAATTCTCCTATAAAAGCGTTTTTCTAATTCAATTTCTTAAAAGCCCAGAGAGATACTGGAACCAACACGAAATCATTAATGAATTAAAAGTTCTTTCTTTAAATGTTCATCTTTTTTCTAGAAAAGAGAAATAGAGATTATGCCTTTCAGTGTCTTTTAAATCAAACCGCATACAACCCGTATTCAATAGCTTGTAGCAGTAGTTAAGTAAATCACTAATCAGTCGAAAGACTGACTAAGGCTGTATTCCAGGTTGCAAACCATAGTAATTTTATTTTGACTATAGAAGTTACTTGAAGTGACATCCACCGGGAACGGTTGTGAAGTAACTAATGGCTTATTAGGTTTGTAAAGGTAATATCTTCATGAATTTCAATTGTATTCATTTCTCTTTCAGTATAATTTAGTCTAACAATACTTTTCATATGTGTCAAACTGAAATTAATAGCAATGATGACAATGAGTCACTGCTACTTCACTAAAGTTACTAGTTAATTGTCTTTAGCAAAAGTTACCTAAAAAAGTTAATTCAATGCTACTTTTCTGCTGTTCCAGCTGCTGCGAAACGTCAGCTGGAACAAAAAAGTTACTTTTTCGTAACTTTTAGTTACTTTTGTTGAACCTGGAATACAGCTTAAATCAAGGAAACTATTTTGTTTCTGTTTCTCCTTTATTTGCGCAAAGAGACATAAATAATTGAAATATTGTGTTAAAATATCTTGAAATACTTCTGTGAGTAATAAGCTTCATCAAAAGTTTCAGAAATTACCATACATAAAAAATGCAGATATTTAGAATATTTTAGAACCGAATATTTATAGAATATCGAATAATATAGCTAATATTTTACTTGTTAAGTAAAATTACTTTGATTTTTCTGGTCAAGTGGCAGTTTACATGTAAATTTTCTTTCTCATGACAGTCAGTTTGGGTTTCGTATTCTTACCGCTAATGCTATTTATTTTCTCGATACGGAGGTGGTTTTAGTGGGGCGCAGAGTTTCTTGCCCTGGGCACAGAAATTTTAGGGGCGTAAAATTTCAATTAAAATAATCTAACGGCTATAATCATTTTGTTATTTTTGAAACTTTATTTTTATTGAATAAATAAGAGGGTGCAGTTGGTAGTAAGTATAAGCTAATTGAATCCGAAATTTTCATTTTTTTTCTTATCTTCATCACCATTCTTCGAAAATCAAAGTTGATCGAATTTAATTAATTTTAGAACTCAAAGAATCAGAAGCAATCAATTGGGACAAGCTAAGAAAAGAAAAGCTAAAGCAAGAAAAGTCATATTTAAATAAACGAAAAATGTTTTTAATTTATCATATTTTTGTCAGTAAGTAAAGATTTTGTTAAAATGTGGCATGAAAATATTCGGGAGACAAGGAGAGGGGAGGCACTAATCGAGATTTTGCTTCGGTTGCAATTGAGGCCAGAACCGCGACTGTCTTGATTGTTGATTGATTGATTGTAACCTCAAATTATCTCAATTTTCTTGGTCATATCTTAAAGTGATTGGCAGTATAACACAAGAAGAAACAAACGAACAAGACCAAACAATACTCGTTTATTTCTTCTTCTTTTTATTTTTTTATTTTCATATTTTATTTTTATATTTTATTTTCATACTTTAAAATTTTATAGATTATTTTAGATTTGTTTGTCTTATCCCAATTAGCGATAAGGAAAGAACTAAAGAGAGATGGGCCGAACATTTTGAGAAATTGCTTAACCGAGATAGAGTTGCAGGAAAAGATATATAGGAAAATGAAAAAGTTTGTGATACCCTGGATGTGAAGGAAGATTTGTTTTGTGAGGAGAAATTAGCGACAGCATTAAAAAGATTTAAAAATAATAAGGCTCCAGGTGCTGATAGGGTGGTAAATGAGTTTCTTAAATATGGTGGCTCTGAGGTTAGAAATAAGCTACTGAAGATTATGAATATGATTTTTGAAAAAGGAGAAGTACCTAACGATTTTATGAAAACCTTAATTAAACCACTTTTTAAGAAAGGTGATAAAAGTGAATGTGGTAATTATCGAGGCATTAGTCTAGTCTCTGTATGTAGTAAATTACTTATTAATATGGTACTTTTTAGACTGAGAGATGCCGTAGATAAAGTTTTGAGAGGAGAACAGTGCGGTTTTAGAAAAGGTAGAGGATGTGTCGACCAAATTTTCACTCTTGGGCTAATAATTGAGAAGTTCCTGAGTTGCCAAACACCTTTGGTCCTTAGTTTTATAGATTATGAGCAAGTGTCCGATTCTGTTGATAGAAGAGCTTTAGTAAAGGTTTCATTCTTGTATGGTGTACCAGACAAATACATTAAAGTGATTAGTGCTATGTACGAGAATAACACTGCTGCGGTTAAGGTAGGAAATGAGGTTAGCAGCTGGTTTTGTATTAAATCAGGAGTTAAGCAGGGTTGTGTTATATCCCCCTTTATATGGATTATTTTGATGGACTTTGTCTTAAGGAGCACAGCAAAGGCAATGGGAGACCACAGAATCAAATGATTATGCTGATGATTTAAGCATCCTAGATGAAAGTGTGAGCAAAATGAATGAAGTTTTAGAGGTTTTGCGAGTTCGTGGTGCTAGAGTGGGTTTGAAGATTAATGTTAAGAAGATTAAGTCACTAAGACTAGGAATAAGTGAAGATGAAAAGGTGGGCATCTTCACTTACCTTGGTAGTATTATTAGTAAAGAGATGTTAAAAGTAGAATAGCCAAGGCTCAGGGTGTTTTTTCACAGTTAAAAAAAGTTTGGAAGAATAGGAAGATAAGTCTGCAAACCAAGATTAGAATATTAGAAGCTAAAGTGATGACAGTGGTCAAATATGGCTCTGAAGCATGGGCACTCAGAAAAGCGGATGAAGCTTTGCTAGATGTTTTCCAGGGAAATTGCTTAAGGATTGTTCTGGGTACCCGGCTGACTGACCGTATTTCAAACAATAGGCTATACGACAAATGTGGTTCAATACCGCTCTCTAGGACTATAATGAAAGAAAGGTTGAGGTGGCTAGGGCAGGCTGTGCAGATGAAGGATGACAGACTGCCGAAGATTGTTCTTTTCGGCCAACCGTCTAGGGCTAAACGGAAAGCAGGTCGTCCTCGTATGGGGTGGGTGGACGACATACAGAAAAATTTAAAGGAAATGGGAACTTCGTGGGCGGGTGTAAAAAGGGAGGCTTTGAATAGATTGGGATGGAGGAAGAGCGTGCGTAGCTGTGTTGGCCTCAGGCGGCTTGGTGCTGCGGTGAGTTGTTAGTAGTAGTAGTAGTAGTAGTTTTTTCTTTTCTCTTTTATATTTTTTTTGTATTTAGCGCTGATGAAGCCTAGTTTTATACAGGCGTAATATCCGTCGTTTTTTTCTTTCCTTCAACTGGCCGTTCACCCCGTTTTGTTATTATTCTTAAGATTTTATAACTCTTATTTATAATAAGCTTTATAACTCTTATTTGAAAGTATGAATAAATCAAGGAAACTATTTTTTTTTAATGATAACTAGAAAATGAGCTAAAGCAAAGATATTTTGGACACAAACCAGTTAAAAACTAATACATAATAGAAATTAATAAAGAAAATAAATTATGTGCGGTTATGGAAGATTTTACCCTTTAAAGAAAGGACATCAAATATTCCGAGTGTAGACTTAACAGGATATGAAATGAAATAGGAAAGAACTTTTCTGACATTTTATGAACAAGTTCTGTTATTAGCAAACAAACCAGAGTCAAACCACTTGTATAAAAGAGAAAGAATGTTAAGTCTTGGAACGTTCAATGACCTAATAGACTGCTCATGCTTAGCAAACGTAGAGATAGACCTCAAAAGGGTCGGGAGGCTGTGATTAACTTTGCTTACATAATAGCTGATTCCAAGAAGCAATATTCCTTCCATTTTTATACCGTTATGTGTAAAAAATTTCTTAGACCACGCTGCCTTGCGATTTACAGGATTTGACAAATTAAAATAAAATATAGAGAAAACGGGTATAATATTTTAAAACAAAGCAGTGAACAAAACACAAAAAAGCAACAAACATTATATAATAAAGAAATCCAAAAATTTCAACTTCACGCCCACAAGCCTCTATCAACGAAAAGACCTAAAAACTAAAAAAATGAATTAAGCTAAAGTAAACAAAACATATAAAGAAAAGGGAAAAAATACAATAAACAAAACTCAAGTCTTAATAACTTCCAATATACCATGGGTATTGCACGAATACATACAACAGAATGATAAATTAGGTTGTCTGTGGTACAGCTGGAGTTTGAATTATCTTAATAACTTCCAATTACACCATGGAAATAGCATAAATACGCACAGCAGAATCACAAGTTAGGGTGTCTCTTGTACAGTTTATGTTTGGTAATGAAATCTAGCAAAAATTAAATAATGTATTTATTTAAAAAGTGTACATATGCCCTAGGTCTAGGTTCAAACAGTTGTACTTAAATACAGGTTAACCAGGCTATTTATTTTAAAAAGAAAACCTTATATTTGACCTATTATTGAATTTAAAAGGTAAAGACAGTGGTGGATCCAGGGGGATTAGGCCCCCCCCCCCTAACGTAGTCTAAAGTAGTGTAATTTACTTAATTAACGCAAGTATGCGTTAAATAAACTTGATCCTAACGCAAATTTATCGGGTCAACCTATTCCCCCCCCCCCCTAAAAAAAAATCCTGGATCCGCCCCTAGGTTAAGATATAATAAACTATAGAGGAAATTTAAGATTATAAATGAATTCAGGTCAAGAAAACCTAATTGAATGCATTTTTTTTATTTGCTAATATAGCTGAGGTACGTTGACTTTTTCCAATATTGCTTTCATCCTGACTTTTGCTTGGAGACCATAATACAACATGTTAATGTTTGAGTTGTATGAAATTCTGACCTACCCTCTGATTAAGTTATTGTAAATCAGATTTAATCTATATTGCCCTTCATCTCTATTAATATCTATACCCCCACTGATATTTTTTTATAATTTCTATTGTTTCTCGGAAACTTTTTAAAAGTCCAACCGAAGTGCCAATTATTTTCGTTTGATCAAAAAGTATAGAATGGTTAAACAAATGGTCTGCTAATGCTGACTCAAAAGTTTTTTTTTATCATATTTAAACGGACAATCTTTTACATTTTTATGCTGTTGTAATATATTTCTTAAATTTTTATGTATCCCTCCCACATTCAATTTACCACAAGAACATGATATTTTGTATACTCCGCTTTTTACATTTTTCGGAATCTTATTTTTCCCACTATTCAGTAAAGAGCCTATAGCTAGTTGGGATTTAAAAGCTGTTTTCAAATTATGTTTTTTTAAATTATTCTCGTAATTTTTGTGATAAAATTGTAACATACGGTGGAAATAATGGGCGCTTTGATTTGACTGATATTACTCCAGTGTTCTCGACTCAATTAACTTTTCTTTTTTTTCTATTATTTGAGACATCATTTTTCTGGGATATCCATTCCCAATTAAAAATTATCTTTAATGAAAATGAGTTCACTACTTATGTATTTGGGTGATATTAATTTCAGTACCCTATTAATACCCTTTTAACTATTCAAGTTAAAAGGGGAGTTATTATTTCGTCAGTTTCCATATTCAAGTTGAGGGGGAAGTAATTATTCCTTTAGTCGATAGCTTCATATACGCTTAAACCTAGGCCATATGTAAATTTTTAAAGTATATATATTATTTCATTTTTCCTAGATTCCATTGCCAAATTTCAACTGTACCTAAGTTCTCATGATGTCATTCCGTATTGCGAATTCGTGCTATTTGCATGGTGATACTGGAAATTATTAAGATTTTCCTTTTCTTTATATGTTTTGTTTAATTTAGCTTCTGGACGTGAAGGTGAAATATTCGGATTTCTTTATTATTTAAAAGCCGTTACTACTTTTAAAGTTTCTTGTTTTTTTTTACTGCTTTGTTTTAAAATATTATATATTATACTCGTTTCCTCTATATTTTCTTGTTAAATTCTGTTATGTGCAAACGCGTTCAATCCACTTTTTCTGATTTTGCAGTAGAGAAAATACATTTTAGAGTAGACAACACATGTGCAGTATCACATCGCACTGACATAAAAAAAAAAAATCTCGATTATTGTCTCCCCTCTCCCTGTCTCCCAAATATTTTTATGCCAAATTTTAACAAAATCATTAATTACTTACAAAATTATCATAAATTAACCAAATTTTTCGTTTATTTAAATATGCCTTTTCTTACTTTAGCTTTTCTTTTCTTAGCTTGTCTCAATTGATTGCTTCTGATTCTTTGAGTTCTAAAATTAATTAAATTCGATCAACTTTGGTTATCAAAGAATGGTGATGAAGATAAGAAAAAAAAAAATGAAAATTTCGGATTCAATTTGCTTATAATTACTGCCAACTGCACTCTTTTTTTATTTAATAAAATTAAAGTTTCAAAAATTACAAAACGATTATATCCGTTAAATTATTTTATTTGAAATTTTACGCCTCTAAAATTTCTTTGCCCAGGGCAAGTGCCCCCTCTGCATCCCACTAAAACCACCTCCGTATCGAGAAAACAAATAGCGTTAGCAGTAAGAATACGAAACCCAAACTGTCTGTCATGGGAAAAAAAATTAGCTTGTAATTTGACACTTGATCAGAAAAATCAAAGTAATCTTACTTAACAAGTAAAATCTTAGCTATATTATTCGAAATTTTATGAATATTCGGTTCTGAAATATTCTAAATATCTGCATTTTTTATATATGGTAACTTCTGAAACTTTTGATGAAGTTTATTACTCACAGAAGTATTTCAAGATATTTTACACAATATTTCAATTATTTATGTCTCTTTGCGCAAATAAAGAAGAAACAGAAACAAAACAGTTCCTTGATTTAAGCTGTATTCCAGGTTCAACAAAAAGTGACTAAAAGTTACGAAAAAGTAACTTTTTTGTTCCAGCTGACGTTTCGTAGTAGCGGGAACAACAGAAAATTAACATTGAATTTTCTTTTATAGGTAACTTTACTAAAGACAATTAACGAGTATCTTCAGTGAAGTAGCAGTGCATCATTATCATCATTGCTATTAATTCTAGTTTGACGCATATGAAAAGTATTGTTAGACTAAATTATACTGAAAGAGAAATGAATACAATTGAAATTCATGAAGATTATACCTTTACAAACCTAATAAGCCATTAGTTACTTCACAACTGTTCCCGGTGGATGTCCACTTCAAGTAACTTCTATAGTTAAAGTAAAATTACTATGGTTTGCAACCTGGAATACAGCCTTAGTCAGTCTTTCGGCTGATTAGTGATTTAGTTAACTACTGCTACAAGCTATTGAATACGGATCGTATGCGGTTTGATTTAAAAGACACTGAAAGGCATAATCTCTCTTTCCCTTTTCTAGAAAAAACGTGAGCATTTAAAGAAAACTTTTAATTCATTAAAGATTTCGTGTCGGTTCCAGTACCTCTCTGGGCTTTTAAGAAATTGAATTAGAAAAACTCTTTTATAGGAGAATTCTAAAGTAAAATTAAACCAATTAAAGAGATTAAGGTTGATTTAAAAAAAGGCAGATAATTTCTTTTTTTGTGTTTGTAGTTCTTTTTCACCTTAGGTTTTTAGTTGTAGTATAAAATTCATTATAAATGAAATTTAAAAAAGAATATAATTGAATAAATCTGACAAAGTAAATTCTTTAAATTATTTTAAGAAATAAGACTTAGGGAGTAAGAATAGGATGTCAAAGCTTTTACTGAATCCAACACAATCAACCAAAAACAATCCAAACCTCACATTTCTGGCAGTAGAGCGATTTTCTTCATTTTTCGAATTAAAAAATTTCTAGGGTTAAATGTTGAAACACTTGATTCACAAAAAGAAAGTCACAAACAAATTAGGACACACCTGTTATACCATATAATACTTAAATCAAAGGGGAATAGGATTCCATGGTAATGATCAACCTTTTGACAGAAAAACTTTCGTTGGTATTTTTCTCTATTATTACATGCTTTTGGAACTATCCTTGTGAGTCTAAAGAACTTGTGAATCAGACGTGGTTGTGAAAAATGCTCTAGAACTCCCCAGCATTTTTATACGAGTGGCCTAATAAACACACATATTCTGAAGAACAGCTCAGCTAGATTTTGCTGGTGTATTGCACAAAGCTGATTGCTACCTATTTTTTTACGTCAGGGGATTTATTTGTGAAGTCCCTAAGCATTAATACTACCTATCTCTATATGCACTAACAAGCACGTGCAACATATGCACTAAAATTGGAATTAAGACTCAGGAATGTTATTTTCATTACCAGATATTCTGGTACTCTAGGTGTACATTAATAAGCTCTCAACCGTTTTAAAATGTTATTAAGGAAAGAACCGTCTTATTTTATCTTATTCACAGCTCTGTTTGTGTACTAAAACTTTACCTGAAACCGTAACATATCATATTGTGACTCAACTTCTAGCCTTTGCGGGACCTAGGTCTAAGCGAATCCTCACTCACATATCAAACAAAATATTTATCAAATGTAGTTTAGCATCACATAAAATATACCATTGATAATCTCTCAAATCTCTAAATATCAACATAGCTTGTCACCAACCCCTATGAGTGATTATTTGAGCACAAAATTTGCATCTAATGCTGAATAACAATAAGCTAGCAAAGAATTTTTCGCTCATGAGTTTTATCGTCCTTGAGTAAACGATAAAATTACCCTGTAGAATTAGTAAAACTTCCCAATTCAAGGATTTGCGTATGTAGAGGAATAGGCAACATAGATGGCGGAATCTGACATATATGGCAGAATATAGATGGCAAAAATCTGGCATGTATGTTAGAATTTCTTTTTCTGATAGGGAGGGGGAATTTTAAGATTCTAACCAAAAATAACTAGCAAATTGATGAATCATCTGAATACCGTATTCAAACATTTGTAAATCTTAGTTATTTGAAGGAACAGGACCCCAAATTATCCCTTACTCCGAACTTTTCTGGATATTAATTACATTTTCTTCTAAGATTACGAGTCATTATCTATAAAATTAAAAATCTAGTTGTAGTTTTTTGGCCATTTTGCAAGAATGAACAACTATTTCAGTGTAGTGTGCTAACAGTTAACTAAATCCTCAATACATTGTGAATTTGGGTATTTGTGTATTCTATGGTACACCCTCGACAAGTGAATTTAGGTTAATCCTAATGAAACATACAAAAATATTATGAAAAGACAATACTTTTGTAATAAAATTATGAAAAATGCAACAAAGAATAATGGTCGGGGGGCCACACAGAACGCATTGTATTAAATACCTAACCCAACCAAAAAACCATCTTTATATATTAAATGTTTAATAAAAATATACCTACAACGTAGATTTCAACTAAGCCTAAGCTAATTTTCTTCAAATACTGACAGGTATAAAATGGTTATTGTCTGATCTGTAGATTCAAAATTCTTGAGTGTGTACCACATAATACATAACTGCCGAAATTTGTATATGCTTGTAATAAAACAAATCCGATAGTCTGTACCAGATAGAGCCATTTAATTATAGTTTTTGGCACATATGCCACAGTTTTTGAAGACTGCTGCACCGGATAAGGTCGGTTTGGCAAATGAACCTAACTATATGAGAGCATCCAACCGAAAAGAAAAATGAAAAAATAATCAATGAGCTAGACCAGTTTCACATAAAAGACCCACTTCAGTTATACAGAAAATATGAAACCTATACATGCTTTGTTAAGCTTAATTTTTTTTTCAGAAAAAATTGAGCCGTATATATTATCGTCTATTAATGAAGCGTGAAGCTGGGAAGCAGAATAAATCATCTTTGCTACTGAAATGGTGGCAACACCCCTAAGCTACTCTTTCTTGAAGATTTATTAACTGTTCCCTATACAATGCTAACGAATTAAATCCCTAGGAACACAATTGCGCTTCATTAGGGGATTTACATTGAATGCTTCAATAATCACCCAAACAGTAAAATAACTGTGGTGAAGGGAATATTGTCATGTGGAACTGTCAATGTTTAAACTTGAGGCCAGTTTGTTTCTCGTATTTCTTTCTTGGAGAGCCATTTTTTTGAATAGCTGCTTGTTGGTCACTGGATGGACAGTTGTCACTGAGTGGGGGAATTGTCTGAAGTAATCGATAAAGTTTTTTTTTGTCTCTGATTTTTTTTTTTGCACCGAAAAAACATCTTATTTAATAATTTGACTTGAATTCCTTTTCGGGGGGGGGGGGGGCAAATAAAAATATTTTATTTGATAATTTGAATTTGATTTTCCCAAGACATTTGGGAAAATTTAGAATTGCAGGTGGGAAGTCTGGCCAACCCTCCCCCCTGCACGCGTACAGGATCTGGGTATAGTGCTTCCATTACCCTCAATTTTTGATGTTTTTCTCGAGTTTTACGAAAATGAAATAGAGTTCTCCAAAATCTCTCTAAAAATAAACTTTAACAAAAATTAACGATTTATATTTGTGTTAACGTTCGAATATTTACGAATGTTAGTTTTTGGTGACATTTTGGAGAGCTCAATTGTTTTTTGGGGAAGTTTGGAGCGACAAAGTTTGGAGAGACCCCAAAAAGCTGCAGATAGTAGAATCACTGCTGTGATGCGATGCCTTAGGTTGCAAAAATTTAACGAGTATCTTAAAAACAAATGGAAAAGCAAAATGATAAAAGAACCAGATAATTAATTTTTTATTAAGCTTTTGCCATATGATCTGCCTTTTCTTGCTGACGCTCAATTCGTTTGTTTTTTTGCTGTTGCCAGAGACTGTGAAAGAAACAAAGTTTTGTCTTTCTATTCCATAAAAACAAAATGATGGAAGAAAGAGCAGCTTTCAAATAGATTGTCTGTTAAGTTTGTTTATCATGTCGATAAGACTGGACATTTTACTGGGAATCTAGAAAATAGTGTGGTGTAAACTTATAAACTTTAAATTTCGTGATACTTCAAAAAAAGAAGGCCAAATCATCCAAAAGCTCGGGAAAACTCGGCAGGGAAAACGTTATATTTAATAAGTAATGTTAAGACCCATAATAAAGAAAATAGGGTTTCTAGTTCTACGTAGCTATTTTTATCAAAACATCAGAGATATTCGGCTAAATTTGAGTACTAAGAAGAATTTATTTTAGCTCTAAAGTTAGTGCAAGAATATCCTGTAAAATAGGTAAAAAGCACCCATGTTTGTGACTGTTCTTGAATTTGAACATGGAATAAGTAAAGATAGCAATTTTTGCTTACATTAAAGTAAGATAACGTTATAAATTAAAACTGAAAAAAAATTCTCCTAAGTATTTTGGCAGAGTAAAACTGGACTTTCTTCAGTTGTTGCAGTTTTGCTATTTTACAATATTCTTTATTTTAATAAACGTTCTCTTGCTTTTAAATCCATTTATTATATAGTGTAGTATTATCGATATCTAAAAAAAACTTTCATAAATACCGATTAGCACGATTTCAGGCAATTTATAAGCACAAACGACACACTTGACTATTGGGGGTTTGTACTGGACGTCAGAGTCAATCGTGTTTGTAATAGCTTTTATGATTAGTTCAACTTTATTTTTTAATTTATTTTTGCTTGTCGCAGTGAGCTCCCTCCAAGTCTCTTGAACTGTATCTGAGCTACCAAACTCACAGATTCTGATATAAAGTTGGTAAATGATGTGGTAGTAAAGTGGTTAACGTTTGGTAATATAAATTTCCCAAACTCAGTGCATTCTAAAGTACTATATACACCGTTAAATGATTTGCAAAGTGTTAAAAAAGGCCATCTATGATTAAGTTTTACCGCACACCTGTTTAAAACTAACCTCTAATGACTAGTAAAGCAACAAATTTGCTGCAGTCTTCGTTGAAGCTCGTTAAAATTATATCCAGAATTTTTAAATTCAAATTATATTATAGCAGAAAAATTAATAAAGAAATACAAAATTCCCCGTACTTTTTTGAATACCCCTTGAATAAACAGAATAAACAGAGAAAATTCTATAAGCGGACGAAAAGGCGGATTTTAGGCCACCATTTTTGGATCTGATTACTCGTCCAAACTGATCAAAGCAGGGACCCCCCCCCCCCTGTAGAGGTGGTTAAACATACTTTTCTTCACGTGTTGGAGAGGGGAAATATAAAGAAGTACCAGTAAATCCTGGTGAACAACACGCGAAAAAGAGGAAAAAAGAAAACCATAGCTCCTTTGAGAAGATGGGGAGAGGAACGGTTTATATATATATATATATATATATATATATATATATATATATATATATATATATATATATATATATATATATATATATTATATATATATATATATATATATATATATATATATATATATATATATATATATATATATATATATATTATTAATATCTGCCCCTTTTACTGACAGGAGCAGTGCTCAAATCCACGACTCTGTAAATAGAAATTTTACTTACCCCACGTTCTACCATTTGAGCTGCTGAGAATTGATTAGTCAATATTTCACCTTCGCTGTATTTACATGTATATATATTAGGTCACGGGCACTGCCATTTATTCTGTACGATATAAGGGTTTCGTTGAAGCCCTTAACTCGTTTCCTAGCCTACTCTAGCATCACCACTGAACTCCAACACATTGCTTTGACTAGGTACTAGAGATATTGAATAATTACATCCGTTTTTGAAAATTTTTAAGATTAAAGGAGTTTTTTTAAAAAAGGCCATTTACCACTAGATACGATAGAAAAGCTGCGAAAAGAATTGGTAAAAATAATTAGTGAGACCTGTTTAATAGCTTTGTTGGCATTCTATCCACTCTCAGAATTGAGCGTCTAGTCATTGAATTTAAGCTAGCTCCAACCTGTTCGGTAGAAGCGGCTCCAAAAAGATTATAATCATAATTTCGCATTGGGTTGCTGACTTCCCTTGTAAAAAGGCTAATTCTTAGCTATATTATTTACCTTTAAGTAACGTATCATCCTTTTTGAGAATCCAAGAAATAAGACTTGTTTCAATGTCGGAAAATTTTGTATTTTTATTAATTTTAGAATTTTTCCAGAATGTTTTGGAGCCAATTTCCTTTTTAAGTTTATGTTAGATTTATTTTTAAGCTAATTTCTCATGCTTGTCGAAATACCGAAAGGTGTTTCTGAAAGGAAAACGAATTGTTGAAAGGAAAATTAAAAAAGATGTTTGAGCTTCTTCACTACTAGGGAAAATTCAGGTTGGTATTTTTCAATCAAGTAATATTTTGAGCAGTCCTTTGCTGTGTCATTGACCGGCTTTTTAATAGTTAAAGTCTCTTTCATAGATAAGGATCAGGATGCATGACGATGAAAGGACTAGTCGTAACATTGCTTAATTGAAGAATTGATGCCTGAATATCCATAGCAGCAGTTGATCATAAGCACCTTTTTCTAATTAGCTCCATTTACGCTCCATCTTAAGTTTTCCTTTTCTTTTTCATGAATGAACACTTATAGTTCCTTCTTAGATCTTCATAATGATCCGCAAAACTTGGTAGTTGTTCATCATCTGGTTCCTTTCTACGATCCAATTCTTTTAAGAGCTTTTTTTTTTAAATTCAATATATTCTCTGGGAAAGAAGTTACTTAGATTTAATTCTGTTTTGTTTCCAAAATGGATTCTGCCACTTCGTGAATTAAGGATAATCAGTTAGAACATAATGATTTTGCTGATCCTTAACCGTTTCCTCATGCTTTGAAAGATTACTCTAACACAAGAGAATGGCGATAAAAAGTTTAACTTTTGTTAAACTGCTACAATGACCACTGTAGCGAACATTAAGCAATATACAAATGAGCAAGCAATCTGTTTTAAAGCTACAATGAGCATTGCAGAACACTGTTACAGTGTCTTTGTAATGGAAGGAATTACTTATCTGTTCTCGCTTTAAAACTTTCAGGTTAAATGTTTCCACAGATAATAGTTGAAGGAAATTCTTACTTCAACCAACCGGCACACCAACCGGTTCACTGCCGGTTCACCAACCGGCAGTCTAAAAGGTGCCACTTTGTTTGTCGCACTCTAAAAGGCCTTCAGTAATTCAACGGTCAAACTTTAGCCTAGAGAGCATGAGATCTATAGGACCATCAGCTCCCCTCACAGGCAGAGAAATTGCGGTTTTACTCATGTTTTACTATCGCTCTTCACTTTCATTTGAGAATATTTTATATGAAGAATCATCGATGGAAGCACTAGATTGTCCTCAGTGAAGTAGTTATGTGATAATGAAGAGTCATGGACAAAGCAAAACCACGAGAAGTTCCTGATATAAAAAACGGTTAATTTTTTAAACGCAAATGATGGGAAAAAAGTGATTGAGGTAAAAAACTTCAAAAAGTTCTGGAAGAATATCAAAAATTTAAAATCTTCTTGATTTTATACCTGAAACAGTGTTGTCCCTTCATCTAGAAATCGCATGAAAACGAACCTTCGGTTCCATCCCTCCCCCCAAAATCACATGATTAGCACGATTTTCGCCAGGGTCCCGTTTGTTCTTCAGGTAATTTAAATCTTTTTTCATTTTTTTTTCGATTCGGCACCCAACGGATTAAATTTTTGTATGCGTGCATAGATGTATCAACTAAATGCAGACTAGAAAATAGAAGAAGCCACATATTGGAAAATATAAATATCTCCCATTTATGTTCGTTTCACTTTTGACACTAATATCTTTTTATAAGACAATGCAATTCAACCATTTCATGTAGCACGTCAAAAACGGGAAGTCTGATCGATTAAAAGTAAAAAAAAAAAAACATATTTCACAACCGTTGTTTCTCTTTTTGTTAACTCCGAGTATTATTCTCTATAGAAAGGAAGGAACAGCAGAATGTATTCATTCTATAAAGGAGATTAAATAAAAAGAAAGGTTTTTTTTTCAAATAAAAGTAAAGAGATACAGTAAAACTTAGAACTAACATTATTCTGTATATGAACGGGGGGGGGGAGGGGGTCATCAACCCCACTCTTTATTATGCTGATTTTTTTTTAAAGTGTTTATGAGTGTATTTATTTTTTTTGTGGGTAATTGCAAGTGTTTTATTTGCCTATTGCCTCGTAATCCGCAAAACAATATAAACTGATGATTGCATGTTTAATGCAAATGCGCATCAAAGAGCTTTACCACTCTTGAGGCACTCTGAAAAAGTACTTTCTATCTGATTCCAATTACCCTTGCGTTTGAGCAGTCGTTATTAAAGCATTGGGGACAAACAGTCGGACTTTAGCATAAAGAGTGGTGGGGTGGGAGGGGATGAGGAGGGGACTAGTCCCCAGGATAAGTTCTGTTTGTTTAAATCATTAAAATTGCTTTTTATTATCATTTGAAAAAGATTGGTTAATAAATTGAATTTCTGTTCACTTGGAATGCCATACCTAGGCTTGTCCTAAACATGAGAGGGGCTATAATCCCCTCAAACACTACTGCTTATATCAATGCTTTACTTGTGCGGGATGGTGGCTCGAGATAAAGGACTCATTTGATGTATTTGCTTTTCGAAATAAAGTATAATTTCCCAAAATGTACTATCGTCTCCGCTATAAGAGGGGAATTTTTGCCCCATCGGCAACTATACTGTATGCTACATCCAATATTTATCCAAATATATATATATATATATATGTATATATATATATATATATATGTATATATATATATATATATATATATATATATATATATATATATATATATATATATATATATATAATATATATATATATATATATATATATATATACATCCAAACTAATGGGGTTCAGAGGTAAAATTTATAATCATCCATACTAGACCCAGGCGCCGCACCGATGAGGGAAGACCGGCGGCAGCGGGGCCAAAACAGTGCGCCGCCGCCGCGCCGCCGGTGAGATGGTGGTGGCGCGCTGCCGGTGCGATCAATGTTGACCGCAAACGTTAATGTTTTCGTCAGTCTTTCTCAAATCACAGCTTAAATTTACAACGGATTTGAGCCTATTCATGAGTTCAAAAATTCACAAGTCGCTGGCTGGAAACAGGTCTTATTTGTTATTCATCAAGAGAAGTAGAAATCTGGTAGAAAGGAAATGGCGGTGGCGTTTCAGAACCCTTGCATAATACGAGTAGTTGAAGTATTTATTAGCTATGTATTCTTAACATGAATAATTGTCAAGATTAGTAGTTTTTTTTTTATCGAGCATTACTGCATACAAAACTTCAAATACCGTATAACAAAATTCGTCAGTTGTCTGGGTGAAAACTTTGAATATAACTTTGAACTTCGAAGCTTAATTTTTTTATAATGCCCTTTGCCTATATCTGTTTTGTCACCTTTAAAATAGTTGAAATGGGCGACTTTGATATTGATTTTTTTTTTTGTTGCTCTTTTGGATTCCTAAAAAGCCTTCTTGTATTTTAAATAACAATTTTAAAAAAATGCATTTTAAAGTTTTTTTTGGCTTCTTTATAGAATATATTTCATGTAGGCTAAGGCTGAACTGCTGCTTTTTTTTTATTGCTTTTGGCTGTTCTTTTGGATATTATTCATTTTTTATTTTGGGGATTCATTCCAAATTATAAACTCATAAATACCTAATATTAGTCAAATTATAAACTGCATCTAAACGGAGTAAATTTATCAAATTGAAAAATACATGATGAACACTTTACATGAGAACACTTCAATTACAATGAAACAAAAAACACTTAATGGTTTATTCGGTATGAAGAAAAATGAAATGCCAGCTATTTTCTTAGGTAAAAATGAAAAGCTCATCCATTTTAAATGTAATTTAATGAAATAATATGCAGACTGAAGTAGCTCCAGGTAGATGTTGAGATTTTTCTCCTAGTTTGCCACTTTTAATCCAAGCAAAATGTTAGGACGCTTAGTATCAGTTATTGAGTTTAAGCTTTGATTTCCAAATGCTCACAAAAATTACCAAATTTAAGAAAGTCGCAACAATAAGTCACCTGTGGTCAAAATGATGTGCGTGTAACTGAACCCCCTTGTAACTGAACCCCAAGCAACTGAACCCCTGTAACTGAACCCCCGTGTAACTGAACCACCGTGTAACTGAACCACCGTGTAACTGAACCCCCGTACAACCGAACCACCGTGCAACTGAATCCCCGTATAACCGAACCCCCATGCAACTGAACCCCCGTGCAACTGAACCCTCGTGCTACTGAACCCTCATGCAACTGAACTCCCTTTAACTGAACCCTCGTGCAACTCAAGCCACCCCGCGCAACTCAACCCCATTTAACTAAACCCCCGTGTAACTGAACCCCCATGTAACTGAAACCTCTTGTAACTGAACCCCCATGCAACTGAACCCCCGTACAACCAAACCCCTGTGCAACTGAACCCCGTGCAAATGAACCCCTGTACAACTGAACCCTCGTGCTACTGAACCCTCGTGCAACTCAACCATCGCACTTACATTGGGTAAAACACAATAGGGTTATGAACCATAGTTATTTAACTATGGTATAGTTATTTAACCTTTAAACTGTTTTAAATAAAATGGCCGTCCCAAAATTTAGATCGGATATATTTTGGGGAAAAATAAGGAGAGGTGGAATCCCTCCGATCACTTTTAACTCTGAAAAAGTGCACAGGAAATTTTGATTTCCAATCGAATGAGCCCCCCCCCCAAAGTTCATACAAATTTTTTCTACAAAAACCTTATGTGTTAGCAATGAGTATCTAGCTTAACTTACAGCCCTTGCCCCAGATGCTACTGGTGGGATTGTTAACCCCAAAGGCATGGTTATTTGATCTTCAGTCTATTTTGAACAAAATGTCTATTTTTATTTTGATCGGATGTATTGGGGGGGGGGATGTCGGTTAAGTTCACCCAACTAAGAGTAGCTTTATCATATTCTCAAGAACAGCTACATATTATCCATGGATTTTTCGATTAAAATACAGTTATGGCGAGATTGAAAGGAAGTCTTGTGTCAAGTATTTAGGTATTAACTTGATGAAACTTTGTCGTTTAGGAAACATGTTGGGAACACGTCAGCGATTTTATCACGGAACGTTGGAATCCTTAGAAAACTCGCACGCTTTGTCCAGCATCGCATTTTAAGGTTGTTGTATTTCTCGATAATACATCCATATATTTGATACTGTTCTTCGGTATGGTTAGGGACATTTCCGTCGCTAGTTAATCCAATTCGAGTTCTCCAAAATAATGCGATTCGCTTACTTTGTAATAAATCTTATAGTGATTCTGTGAGACTGGAGTATAGAAGACAAAAAATCTTACCAGCTGCTGGCTTGCGGGATTTTTATCACCAGTTATTTATGTTCAAGTATAATAATAATAATAATAATAATCTACCTTTATGCTTCTCAGGCATGTTTAAGATTAGGTCTGATTGCCACAATTATAATACTCGAACAAGCAAGGCCCTGTCTGCTCCAATTGCCATTACTGCAAGGTCTAAGTTCTCCTTTATTTATCGAGGAATAAATTGTGGAATAGTAATGATAAGACCATTAATGACACAACAAGCTTTGAAGAATTTAGAAATAAAGTTAATTAAAAATGTATTCTAATTATGAGTTTTAAATTATTATTTGTCATTTTTATTTGTATTTTATTTATAAATTTATGGACTTGTAATAATATGATTATTAATGATATAAAATGGTTTGGATGAATTTAGAAATAAAGTTAAGAAAAAAATGTATTCTATTAATGAGTCCTAAGCTATTATTCATTTTTTTTCTTTTTTTTTGAGGTGTATGAAGGAGTTTAGTGGATTATTTGGATAGTTTTTTTTTTTTTTTTTTTTTTTTTTTTTTTTTTTTTTTTTTTTTTTTTTTTTTTTTTTTTGTCGTTACGGTGACTCCAGTAGTAACTCAGCAAGGAATTGTGTATTTTATTTATACACATATACATATATTTTTTTTATATACATTACCAGTATTTCTGGTATACTTAATTTGTGCTATAAATTAGTACTAAAATTTTCTCTTTTTTTTTTATTCCTGGCACGCCCCTAGGACAACTTGCCTTTGCAAGTTCATAGGCAGGCTAGAAGATTTAGTTGAAAGACTTGTTTTTTTTTCATGTCATATATATATATATATATATATATATATATATATATATATATATATATATATATATATATATATATATATACATATATATATATATATATATATATATATATATATATCTATAGTATATATTATATATATATATATATATATATATATATATATATATATATATATATATATTATCTATATAATATATAATACTATATATATATATATATATATATATAATATTATATATATATATTATATATATATATATATATATATATATATATCTATATATATATATATATATATATATATATATAATATATATACGGATTTTGTCAAGTTCTATATTTTTTTATTAATAAACTAAACTAAATATGTAAATATAAATATAAGAAAATCTTATCTAAAAACAACAAAAGAAAAAAAAATTCTGCAAACTTACAACTCAGCTGTAGAAACAATCTGTTGGCTGTCAATTTCAAAATCTAACTAAAGGCTGAAGCTGTATAGTAGTGAGTGCGTTCTATAATTCTATTCAACTTGAAAATAAAATTCTTGACTACGAAATAGCGACTGGGAAACTGCATTCGAAATGATTTAAACTCATTTCATAAATATGATGCTTTTTTGTCAACATATGAAGAACTGTGTATATTGCAATATTTACAATTGCATATTGCATCTGTCTGATTTTTATGCAAAGTAACAAAAGAGACGAAAATTACTACAAGATAGTAGTGAAGATTTATGGTATGCAAAGTAATATTTGGCAGGGAAAGTCACTGCTGATAAATTGCTAGGGGTGGCACCGTGATTGCGTGATTTTCGGGGATTCGGGGAACCAAATTTTTTTCGGGGTGACGCATAGATTTTCAGGGAAATACCCGAAAATTTGGGGATAGTGCAAGCCCTGCTTGATTTCTAATCAGGAAAATTGAAACACTAAACCACACAAGAAGGAAAAACTCCGACTTTGCGGTTGATGCAATAAAGAATTGTCACAAAATTAATTTAATGTCGACCGAACGCCGCCGCCTCTGCTGGCGGTGCCATGCCTGAGGCGAGCCGGCGGCGTTGCTACACTTCGGTGGTGGTTGACCGGGCCTCTCGTTGGCGGCGTTTGGTCGATCCGCCGGCGCTGAGCCAGGGTCTAATCCATACATTTATTCAATTCATTTGAAGCAGCTCTCATTAAAAGTTCGAAAAATGGCCTAAACAACTATTTTTGAGACCTTGGCCAGCACCCTAATAGACGGTGTACAGCTATTCTATGTTCTACAGCTGTTAGTTTTATTGAATGAACGGTCTATAGTCACTTCTAATCTGTCTGGACTGTTGTTCTTTTTTTTTAACTCTGGTTTATTATATTCCCTTATTAAAATAAATGGTTGTTCTTTTTAAATACATGGAAATATTTATGCCAATGCAGTTTTTTGAATATCATTTGAATGCATTAAAAAGGTAGGAAGTGAGGCTAGTAGTTGATTTGGTGCGAAATCATGAAGTAAGCGGGGCTGTGTCCTATCCCCGCTTGTACGGATTATTTTGGTTGACTTTGTCCTTAGGGCCCTAGTAATGGTTATTGAAGAGCATGGTATTACATTGCGTAAAACTAAGCTGTACAAATAATTTGATTCCATCCCTAAATTTAGGTTTATAATGAATGAAAGGTTAAGACGGTTAGGCCTTGCTTTAATGATGAAGGATAATAGATTTCTAAAAACTTTGCCTCTTGAACATCCATCTGGAGTAAAATGGAAAGCAGCTTGTCCTCGAATGGACTGTGAAGAGATCATTAGAAGGGATTTAAAGAAAATTAAAGCTTCATGAAAGGAGGCGAATAGTAATGCTTTGAGTATATTGGGGTGGAGCAGGAGCTTGTGCAGCTTAGCTAACCTCAGACGGTTTGGCGCTGTAATGAGTTACAAGAAGTACTATGAGTTACTAGATTAGTAGTAAATAAACTGTATTTCCGTTTTCGGTTGGGGGGTGGTTGATTTTTGAAAAATGGAAATGCAAAAAAGGGTATAACTTGTACCAGGCAGGTAGAAGATCGGCTGGTTAGAAGTTAAGCGTTCAATATTCTGCAGAGATTAATGCTCCATTGGCTGTTTTCACATGGTCAATCTTTTCTGTGCTTCATAGAGGGGATTAAAAGTTGGAACCATCTTGATCAGAATATTAGAAATATTAGTGGTATTTTTTTGTTTAAGAGAGCAAATTAAAGATATCTTTTTTAGTAAGTATGAATTTTAATTTTCCTTTTTTTTTGGGGGGGGGGGGTGCAATTAATAAATTGAATAAATAATTATTGCCTCTAGGGGTATGGTTATAATAGTGAGGTTGAAATTTCTTGATTGTAAGATTTGTGGTGCCGATTAGGATGTATAATTTGCAATAGTTGTTTTATTATTTATATTGTCCTGTATTATTTTAGCGTATTTTGCAACCCCCTCGGACAAGTTTTTCACTTCTCGGGGTGGGTGTTAAAACTGAGGTTGTTGTTTACTACTTGTAGGTGGCACGGTTGTGGAACAGCTTATTAACAGTTTTAGCTGCAGAGATGCTTTTCTTTAATGCTTAGTTATGTAGTAAGGCATTTCAAAGAAATTTGTCTTTAGTCTTGTAAATCTCAAATGATAATTGCTGTCCAGTTTTATGTAGTTCTGGGATTTCTTATACTCTAAACAAATTCACCCTTACTTGAAAACTGCTTAATTTCTTTCAACTTTGAACCGCTGAGGGGTTTCTCAAACTTTTTTGACAAAATTTTTCATTAAGATAATAAAGAAGCAAATTTAGAAATCCTTAAAAGGAGTATTTTTCCATTGTTTCGCAAGCGTCGCCATCTATTTTTTTCATTCCAACATTTCTGTTTGTTATTTTTGTTGTAATTGTTAATTGTTATATATGTGGAAATAGCATCATTAGCATTTAATAAAGTGTTGCATTATATAGCCATAGAATTTTCCTAGAGTTCTAAATATAAATCTTAAATGAAAAGGTCTGTCCAGTTTGTGTAGTCCTGAGGTTTCGTGTATTCTAAACAGGTTCAGCCTTCCTTGAAAACTGCTCAATTTCATTAGGCTTTGAACTTCTAACGGGAATTCCAAGCTGCATTTGATGTTCCTAAGTACACTATTCTAGTAGTGATTTCACCAAACTTTCATACAGATTTCTGTTTCCACTTAGAAATCCTGGAGAAATAGATTAGGAGAACTGTTTTAATTTCTTAACAGTCACAAAGTACGAAGAATAATAAGAGACAACGCTATAGCGTTGCTTATAGTAAAGGCCATACGGCTCCATTGTTTTATTATTATTTATTTATTATTTTTTTCCCCAGAGGCACTTCATTTGGAAGGAGTCGTCGTATAAACTTGAAAGGGGGCTTATTCGATTGGAACTTCAGAATTCTATTGCCTTTTTTAAGAGTCAAAAGTGATCGGAGTGCAAATACCCCCCCCCCCCCACGCCCTTTTGTTCCCAATGCATCCGATAAAAATTTTGAGATAGCCATTTTGTTAAAAATAGTTCAATGATCATATAACAAAAACTCCGGTGTAGACGCAACCCCCGAGGGCCTGGGTCAGGCTTTGTAAGTTATGCCCTGGGGGATACATGGTTCTTATAGAAGGAATTCTCGTATAAACTTCAGAGAGGGTTCATCTGATTGGAAATTGAAAGTCCTAGTTCAATTTTTAAGAGTCAAAAGATATCGGAGGGTAACCAGTCCCCCCCTACGCCCTTGTTTTCTCAAATGCATCCAGTAAAAATTTTGGGATAACCATTTTGTTAAAAATAGTTTAAAGATCACATAACAAAAACTCCGTGTCGACACAACCCTCCAGTGCCCATGGGCAGGCGTTGTAAGTTATACCCTGGGGGCATGTATGGTTCTTATGGAAGGGATACTCGTATAAACTTCAAAGAGGGCTCATTTGATTAGAAATTGAAAGTTCTAGTTCACTTTTTAAGAGTCAAAAGAGATCGGAGGGCACCTAGCCCCCTTCCCCCTCCACGCCCTTTTTTCCTCAAACCCATTTTATAAGAACTTTGAGATAGTCATTTTTTAAAAATACTTCAAAGACCATGTAACGAAAACTCCGGGATCGACACAGCCCCCCAGTGCCCGAGGGCAGGCGTTGTAAGCTATGCCCTGGGGGAATATATGGTTCATATGGAAGGGATACGCGTAAAAACTTCTGAGAGGGCTCATTTGATTGGAAATTGAAAGTTCTAGTTCACTTTTTTAGAGTCAAGAGATTGAAGGGTAACTAGCACCCCCCACGCCCTTTTTTCCCCAATCCCATCCGCTACAAATTTTGAGATAGCCATTTTTTTTAATTGTTCAAAAATTGGATAAAAAAACTCCGGTGTCGACACAACCCCCAAGGGCCCGGGGGTAGGCGTTATAAGTGTTGTCCCGGGGGGCATATATGGTTCTTATGGAAGGGATACTCGTATAAACTTCAAAGAGGGCTCATTTGATTAGAAATTGAAATTTCTAGTTCACTTTTTAAGAGTTAAAAGAGATTGGAGGGCACCTAGCCCCCATCCCCCTCCACGCCCTTTTTTCCTCAAACCCATTTTAGAAGAACTTTGAGATGGCCATTTTTTACAAATACTTCAAAGACCATATAACGAAAACTCTGGGGTCGAAACAGCCCCCCCCAGTGCCCGAGGGTAGGCGCTGTAAGCTATGCCCTGGGGGAATATATGGTTCATATGGAAGGGATGCGCGTAGAAACTTCTGAGAGGGCTCATTTGATTGGAAATTGAAAGTTCTAGTTCACTTTTTAAGAGTCAAGAGATTGAAAGGCAACTAGCACCCCCACGCCCTTTTTTCCCGATCCCATCCGCTACAAATTTTGAGATAGCCATTTTTTAAATTGTTCAAAAATTAGATAACAAAACTCGGTGTCGACACAACCCCAAAGGGCCCGGGGGGTAGGCGTTGTAAGTGTTGTCCCGGGGGGCGGAGATGATTCTTATGAAAGGGATGCTCGTATAAACTTCAGAGATGGCTCATTTGATTGGAAATTGAAATTTCTAGTTCACTTTGTAAGTACGAGGGCAACTAACCGCCCCCCCACACATACCCTTTTCCCCCAAATCCATCCTATAAAAATTTTGAGATAGCCATTTTGTTAAAAATACTTCAAAGGACAGACAAGAAAAGCTCCTGTGTCGACGCAATCCCCCAGGGCCCGGGGGCAGGCGTTGTAAGTAATGCTCTGGGGGCATATAAGGTTCTTATGGAAGGGATGCTCATATAAAGTTTGGAGAGGGCTCATTTGGTTGGAAATTGAAAGTTCTCGTTAACTTTTTAAGAGTCAAAAGAGGTCGGAGGGCAACTATCCCCCCCATCCACGCCCTATTTTATTCAAATCCATCCGATAAGAACTTTCAGATAGCCATATTTTCAAAATGGTTTCAAAGATCATATAACGAAAACTCTGGTGTCGACACAATCCTTCAGGGCCCGGGGTAGGCGTTGTAAGTTATTCCCGGCGGGCATATATAGCTGTTATGGAAGGGATTCTGGTGTAAACTTCAGAGACGGCTCATTCGATTGGAAATTGAAAGTTCTAGTTCCATTTTTAAGAGTCAAAAGAGATCAGAGGGTAACTATCCCCCCCAGCCTCTTTTCCCCCAAAAGTGTCCGATGAAAATTTTAATATAGCCGTTTTGTTAAAAATAGTTCAAACGTCAGATGATAAAAAATTCCTGTGTCAACACCCCCCCCCCCCCAGGGCTCTGGGGCAGGCACTGCCAGTTATGCCCTGGTGGCATATATGGTTCATATGGAAGGAATGCTCGTATAAACTTCAGAGAGGGCTATTTTGAATGAAAATTGAAAGTTCTAGTTCAATTTTTTAAGAGTCAAAACAGATCGGAAGGCAACTAGCCCCACCCCACGCCCTTTTTTCCGCAAACTTATTCGATACAAATTTTGAGATAGTCATTTTTAAAAAAATAGTTCAAAGCTCAGATAACAAAAACTCCGGTGTCGACACAACCCCCAGGGCCCGGGGGGCAGGCGATTTAAGTTATGTCCCGGGGTCGTATATGGTTCTTGTGAAAGGGATGCTCGTATAAACTTCAGAAAGGGCTCATTTGATTTGTTCTAGTTCACTTTCTCATTTGATTTTAAAAGTTTTAGTTCACTTTCTCAGAGTCAAAAGAGATCGAAAGGCAACTAGCCCCTCCCCCTCTACGCCTTTTTTTCTCCAAACCCATCCGATAAAAATTTTGACTCGGCCATTTTGTTAAAGATAGCTTCAAATATCAGATATTAAAACTCCGGGGTCAACACAACCCCCCAGGGCCCGGGGAAAGGTGTTGTATGGTTCTTGTAGCAGGGATGCTCGTATAAACTTCAGAGAGGGCTCATTTGATTGAAAATTGAAAGTTCTAGTTCACTTTTAAAGTTAAAAGAGATCGAAGGGCAATTAGCCCCCTCTCCACGCCCTTTTCCCCAAACCCAATCGATAAAAAATTTGAGATATCTATTAAAAATAGTTCAAACATCAGATAATATAAACTCCGAGGTGGACACAAACCCAATTTTTTACTTTGATATTGTTACTTTGAAACTAGTTTTGATACTTGGATGAATATTTGATTTTGAAAAAAATGTTTGATTTTGAAATAAGGTATTTTTAAAAACTTGAAACTTTTTGCAATCAAAAGAGAACAAAAATTAATTAAAAAAACTTTACAGGGCAAAAAAAACATACAACAAGAAATAATATAAATGAATAAATAAATCTTAAAGCGAGTAATGCTTAAATTGAATATGCAGCAAGATTAAAACTAAAAAAAAAAAAATTGCTATTGAAGGATAAATGAAGTCTAAAAGGAACAGATTTTAAATAAAGAATCAATGCAAACAAACATGTAAAAGATACTAATGTAAATAAATAAATAATTCTTAAAACGAGTGAAACTTTATTTGAATATGGAAATCAAGCTTGAAACGAAGAAAAATCACTACAAACAAGAGTTTGGGTATCGCCTTCTTCTCTCACTATAAAAGTCTAAAACCTACTGCGTCAAGGCGCTTTACTGAAAACTATATTTGTCTTCAACAGTCTTGGAAAGTGTAAACAAAATCAAATTGAATATTTTATATATAATGATATTAATTGTTTAAAGATCCATCAGTTCAAGATTTTATTTCACTGTAATTTTATTTTCATTTTCAATGCTGTAAGAACTGGAAAAGAAAATGTTTGTAATATAATTCGTTTTCAGTTAAGCGCCAATGACGTAGTAGGCTTTAGGTTTTTACAGTTAAGGAAGGGGACAATTTTTCTGGTCTTGAACAATTTTAGAAAGAACTAATAAATTAAACTGAATATTTGATGTATAATAATATTAATTGCTGAAAGCTCATCAGTTCAGAATTTTATTGTAATTTTAATGTTTATTTTCAATATTGAGTAGAAAAGAAAATATTTGTAATGCAATTCGTTTTCAGTAAAGCGCCAAACGCGCATTAGGTTTTAGACATTTATAGTGAAAGAAGGAGGCGATACCCAAATTCTTGTTTGTAGTGATTTTTGTTCGTTTCAAGCTTGACTTGCATATCCAATTTAAGTTTCACTCGTTTTAAGATTCATTTATTCATTTACATTAGTATCTATTGTATGTTTGTTTGCATTGATCCTTTATTTAATTTCTGTTCGTTTTGGGTTTCATTTATACTTCAATAGCAAAATATTTTTTTTCGTTTGAGCTTGATTTCTTCATTCAATTTAAGCATTACTCGCTTTAAGACTTCTTTATTCATTTATATTATTACTTGTTGTATATTTTTTTTTGCTATGATTGTTTATTTAAATTCTGTTCGTTTTGGGTTTCATTTATTCTTTAATAGTAATTTCTGGTCGTTTTGAGTTTAAATTTTAACAGGTATTTGTATATGCTGATCTTAAGTTTAAAATGGCCTTTATTTTCTTTGAAAAACTTCTTTTTCGGAAAGCTTTTTTTAATTAATCACCGGAAAGAGTAATACTCTTTGGTAAACGTTTCTGATATGGTGGCTTATGTGATCAATAAAAATCAGCAGCCACTTGATATTTTTCACAAAAATGAAACTGAAAACTACTGATTTCTTTTGAAAAGGAGACAAGACATACCATCCCAGTTTGGAAAATTCAAAAAACCGAAGACGTTGTTTTCTCAGGAGACATTATTAAAAAAATAGAGAATTACAGATGGACAGGCTCCAGAAAATTTTTGTTTGTGAGATCTCAAATGAAGATTGCCTTTTCATATCTTGTATTGTTTTTAATGATGCTGTTCACTTGTTCGTGTCTTAGGAGATTATGTGAGATTTGAAAATAACACTTTAAGTTGCTTCAGTACAATGGAAATTCTAAATGTTTAAAATTTAAGAAATTATGGACTAGCTATTTTTTTTTTTATCAATGTTAGAATCGTTATTCACCGGAGTTCTTATGAGAAATTTTAAAGTCTAACTCGTGTTATCAATGTTATGAAATTATGCATTCTTCAAGGATAGTGTCTGAGGCTCGGAATATTCAACAAGGATTTTTATTTCCACGTTTTGCAGGATCAAAGCTGTGGAATTCCCTCCCGGATGGTATAAAGATGGCCGTAACCTTCTGGGAAGCTGTTAATGATTTAAGTGTGTTTTTTCCTGATTTTTGATTTATAGGTGAAGTCTAAATATATATTAGTAGGTTATAAGGATTGAAACAACCATCATGTACAACCCAATGGGTCACCCCTCATGATTGCTGAAAAATTATGTAAACATTATTTTTGTTAATAAATTATATCTCTCCCTCTCTATCTCCCATTCTGTCTAACAAGAATTTTGAGCATAACTAAAGCTGTTCAGGGTTTATTGTTTGTATTTAAGTTTTGACGCACTGGGCCATTGCTGTTAAATAAATCAAGTTGAACTGTCTAAAGAGTTGTAGAAAAGAATTGAAGTGTAATGAAAGATAGGGTTAGCTATAGCGCACTTCTTATATGACAGATTACGAAAATCGTTAGACCTATAAACTACTGTTGTACTTGAGGTTTTCACGTGCAAACTTTGAAACCGCCTATTTTTAAAATTTAATCCACGCTGATGTATGTGTTATTTTTTTTGTAAAGATTTTCTAAATTCTAATATATATTTCTAAGCTACAGTGTTAACTGTTTTGTTAAATGAATAATTTTTCAGCGGATATCTGCCAAATTTGATGGAAAAACTGGGAAACTCCATGAAATAGTTATCGATGGTGTTGCGGTAACGGTATCCCACAGTTTTCTTTATTATAAAGGAATGAGTGGGAACAACTCTCGATTCAAATTCCGAGCCTCTGGTGCCTACATTTTTCGGCCAAACGGAACAAATGCTGATCAAATATCGGAAGCTGTGAAGTTGAACGTTTACACAGGTAATCTTTAATAGTTCATTATTATTATGTAAATTACCGGATCTTTCCAAAATTCTTATTATTGTGGAAAATCCTTTGAGTATATTGTCCTTCCACTTTAAAAGCATGTATACTAGTTTTCAATTATTTATAAATAGTTGTGAATTTTATGAGAAATAATGCATCTAAGCAGCGAGTAATTGTGAACCAAAGTCTACTGTTGTTTTCGATAGCTTGTAGAATCAGTGGTGTCAATTCACGAAAATATAAGAGAGGGGGGGGGGGGGGAAATTGCATTTGCAATATGCTGGGGGGGGGAGAATTTGTCGTTTTATCATTTTTGAATAAAAAAAAAACCAAAAAGGTATTTTTCAATGAAAATACCCCGAAAAAGTATTATTCAAAGTCTTGGGAAGAGGTGGGGGAAAAAGCTAGAGGGGGAAATTTAGTGGCATAGGATCCTTTGATGACGCTTCCCCAATCGACGCCCCCTATGTAGACTAGATTGAGCTTAGTCTGGTGGCGAACTTTCACGAATTATACGAATTTGTTTGATATATACTGAAAATTAGTGGTTTCCAGTATTTAAGAAATATTTAGAAGTATTTAAAAATTTAAATAATTTTCTCCCGGATACCAAACAAATTCAACGTACACATAAAATAACGTTATTTCCACTTGTAATGTACTTGCCAGTACTCCAACCCGCAATTCTGTTGAAAGCTTTTTTTAATATGAACCCTTTTTTTAAGATATTATTAACTGTGCTACCTCTGCTAAAAATGATTTTATTGACTTTTCAAGGCCAAATGAATGTTAGCTACAGTCAAGGAATTCTGGCCATGATTGGCCACATAAAAAATTACTCTTTGTGGCAATTTCGTTTTATTGGAGCCAAAACTATTATTTTTGGGGCGCAAAATAGCAAAAAGTAGCAATTTATCATGCTACGGTCTATTTCGTGGCACAAAAAGGGCTCGAGAATAATTCTATTTCTGTTCATATAAGCACTGTCTCGATATTCTTGTAAGATCGATTAAAAACGACCACCTACAGATAACCCATGCAAAATTGCGATTTCCCTGGATTTTTAACGGGGTCCAGTGTATTCTTCTGCAATATCCCCCTGAAAAACTCCTCCCGCGAAAAATGTACCCTAAAAATTCACCTTTGCGGAACATTACCCGCTCCGAAAAATTCCCTCCGACAACTTCCCTTGAGAAATTTTCGCCACATGTAGAATCAAGCAGCCAAAGGGAAACTAAGGTCGTAAAAAGAACAAAGAAAGGAAGAGATTCTGGAATATTTTACCTATATTCCAAAGCACATGTAGAATATATGGCATGGAATAAACGGTTCTTTTTAACAAACTGAAAGTAAGGAGTGAATCGGGCCAATAGCAACCAAAACTCCAAAAAAAAAATTCTAACAAAAATTAATATATCAAAAGAACTGCCTTTTTAGGCTGGTTCCAAACATATAAAGTTTAATATGTTCAATTCTATACATTAAAGGCTACGAGCCTTAGAAATTTTGTCTGATTTTATAAAAATGGGGCAAACACCCCCAAAAAATCAAGTGATCTGAATGAAAATCACATTATATTCAGCATACTAGAGAATTATACTGTAGAGGTTTCAAGCTCCTGTCTACAAAATGTGGAATTTTGCATTTTTTTCTGAAGAAAGATCATGGATGCGTTTTTATTTATTCTTTTCCAAACGGGTAATCGTATCAAATCAATGCTTCTAGAAGATCGATAGAGAGCTCATTCAAAAGGAAATTCAAAGTTCTAGAGCCGTTATAAACTGACCAAAAAGATTTACCACGGAAAAGTTGCGTTTTCTGCCATTTTTTTGCACCAAACTACGATTTTGTCTGATGGAGGACCACGAATTAAAAATTCTTAGATCGGTTAGATAGGCCAATCGGTTTAAAAGTATCAAAAACTATCATTATAAAACAAAAAGCTTCCCAGTAAGACCGCATGGTTGCACATTTGTTGCGCACTTGTCCTGAAAAGTCACGTAGTCGTTACAAGTTAAGGTTCTTCTGACGGAGAAACCTTGTGATATACACCTTGTGGACGATACCCAATACTTTTTTTGTGAACAGGACCTGATGAATTTTTGAAAAGTTTCTCTACTTAAACCGTTGTTTGCTTATTTGGAATAAAGAGCTCTGTCAATTTTACACTGGGTAAAAAAATTATCAGGGCAACGGAATTTATGACAAAGTCAATGAAAGAAGATCAGTCTCAGTCGGTAAAGAACAAAAAATGAAATAATTTTAATAGTAGTGTCACGCGAATATTTTAAATACTGTAGAATATTCTTCACCATACATTCTGCCATTATTTTGGAATATATTTATTTAGCTTATTTGGAATATTCTAAAGTTCTTTCTTTTCTTTATTATTTTTATTTATCGTACTTTCTTTTTTACTGCTCAATTTTTCACGAGGGGGCAACGAGGGGGCTTACTATAGGTAACGTTATAACGTTGCTTATAGTAAGGAGCCATAAGGCTTCGTCGTTTTTTTTTGTTTTTTTTTTCAGACGCACATCGTACGAAAGGACTGGTCGTAAGAACTTCGGACGGGAATTATTTGATTTGGAATCGAAAGTTCTAGTTCTGTTTTTAAGAGTCAAAAGTGATCGGAAGACAACCAGCCTCCCCCCGCTCCCTTTTTTTCCAAATGCTTTTGATCAAAATTTTGAAATAGTCATTTTGTTCAAAATTGTCCGAAATTCAAATATCTAAGTTTCCAGGCTTGATAGGGCCCCTCTGCCTCCGGGGCAAAAGCTACAAGTTATGATAGTTGCCTCTTGTTAACGACAAATCCTTTCATATGATGTGTGTCTAAAAAAAAACATACGTTGAAGCCTTATGGCTCCTTACTATAGGTAACGCTATAGCGTCACCTTTTCTACCGTTAAACCAGAAAAGGCGGGGATAAAAGAAGAAGAAAAGAATCTGTTCCTAGTTTATAGATACACGAGGCAGAAATTAGATGATTGGGATACAAAGGTAAAAAAACCGTAGAGTATTCTCTTTTGTGAAGTACAAAACATTTGCCCCCTGCCCTCCAACACAAAATCTGAACACGATTGTTTTCAGCGCTGAAAATTAGTTATTTGCTGGAAGTTACCGACACAGGCAATTACATAGGTAGATAAATGCCTTTTGCGTCGTTTTATCTAGATATAAGTACAAAGGAAACGAAATTAGAAAGTAAATTCACCCATCATTAAGTTTCTAAGCAAGTAAGTTATATATGCCTTCTGAAGCCATGAGTGTTTCATATGATTAATGTACAAGTAGAAAAGAAGGGAATAAAAGAATAAGAAAAGAAAAAAGACTGGTTATTCTGTCAGTGTCAACAATACTTGTAATTACAGTTCCTAAATTATAGAAGAACTAGGCAAAGAATAGACGACAGGCATACAAAAGGAAGACAAACGTAGAGTATATCCTTTTGTGAAGTACAAAAGATTTTGCCTGCAACACAAAGTTTAAGCACCATTGTTTACTCTATTGAACATTGGTTATATGCTAGAAATTACTTGCTAGAAATTGGTTATATGCTAGAAATTACTTGCTAGAAATTGGTTATATTCTAGAAATTACTTGCTAGAAATTGGTTATATGCTAGAAATTACTCACATAGACAATTATACAGACAGATAAATAGCATTTGCTTCATTTTGTCAAGAAACATGTGCAAAGGAAACAAATTAGAAAGTAAATTTAGTCATCATTAAGCTTCTAAGCAAGTAAGTTGTAGATGCCTTCTGAAGTTAATTTTCAAGCCATGAATAACATAATCACATAAATCACCCAGCCATGAATCACATGAATAAGATAAAATTGAAAAGAATGGGATAAAAGAAAAAGACTGGTTATTCCTTCGGTGTCAATAATATGTGTAAATGCAGTTTCTAAATTATAGAAGAACTAGGCAAAGAATAGACGACAGGGATACAAAAAAAAAAATAAAAAATAAAAAGCAGAGTATACTCTTTTTTAAAGTGCAAACCATTTGCTCCTCCGCCTCCAGAACAAAATTTGGACAAAATTGTTTTCAGTACTGAATATTAGTTATTTATTTGAAGTTACAGACACAGGGAATTATATAGGCAGATAAATAACTTTAGTGTCGTTTTTTCAAGAAATAAGTGCAAAGAAAACGAAATTGGAAAGTAAAATCAGCCATCATTAAGCTTCTAAGCATTCTTTATAGGAAACTTTTTTGCCGGGAAGTTTCTGAACGTGAAATGACTAAAAGCAGAAACTTTCAATTTAGAAACTCTTCTTCCAGTCTGAAACTTGCTTCATTTGATGAGTATTTATGAAAAAAGTTTGCTATCATCTCTTCTCTTATCCAATAAAGTTGAAAGAGATACAAAAAGTTGACTTTTTAACTGAAACGAGACATTAATTTTGAGTTCTTTATCATTCATTACGTTAACAGGATTATAATTTCTTGTAATTTGCAAATTTTTCTATTTATCGAACTTGGATCTTACCTACCTTTGTTATCTTATTAAAAGCTTCAGAAAGAAAAAAAAAGATCGCTACAAAAATCAATAATTGTTGAAACAAGATATACGTTGGTCGTCCAAGACCACAAAGTGGTACATACTATGTAAAACCCTATGCAAAATGAGTCGGAACATGTTCAATTTTAAACCGTAAGAATTACGGTTTAAAATTGAACATGTTCCGACTCATTGTTCAATTTGTTCCGACATGTTCCGACTCATTGATCCTTACGGTTAATCTTTCTTTTCCTCACGTCACCGGCGATACTAATTTCCAAAACATAGCATTTGAAGTCTCCTTGTTCTCTCCATACATCCCTATAAGTTTAAAACCGATCCCCTTAGTAAACCCGAGCACCACATATTGTCTTTTGATTTACCTCCCTATTTAATCTGTAAAGAACGATGTGGGCACAATATATTATTTTTTTCTATACCCGGGTACTTCGTATCGAAGAATCTGTCGTAGAAACTTCGAAGAGGGCTCATTCGATTGGAAATTGGAGTAGCTAGTGCTCTTTTTAACAGTCAAAAGTGATTGGAGGGCAACTAGTCCCCCCACGCCCATCATTCCCCCAAACACATCCAATCAAAATTTCGAGATAGCCATTTTGTTCAGCGTAGTTGATTTCCAGATAGAAAATATGTTTTTGAGGAGGACACTTCCCCACAACCCTAGGGGCAAGGGTTTTAAGTTATGCCCTGAGGGCATATAAAAACGATGTTGGCACAATGTTTCATTTATTATTTTTTTCCTTCAGAGCGGGGCACTTTGTATCGAAGAAGTTGTCGTTGAAACTTCGAAAAGGGCTCATTCAAATTGGAAATTGGAGTGACTTGTGCCCTTTTTAATAGTCGAAAGTGATTGTAAGGCAACTAACACCCCTTCCACGCCCACCATTTCCCGAAACACATCCAATCAAAATTTTGAGATAGCTATTTTGTTCAGCGTAGTTGATTTCCGGATAGAAATTATGTTTTTGAGAAGGACACTCCCCCACAGCCTTCAGGGCAAGGGTTGTAAGTTATGCCCCAGGGGCATATAAGATTTTTATGAAAGACGTTGTCGTAGAAACTTCAAAAAAGGCTCATTCGATTGGAAATTCAAAGGGCTAGTGCCCTTTCTAATAGTCGAAAGTGATTGGAGGGTAACTAGCCCCCCCACGCCCATCATTCCCCCAAACACATCCAATCAAAATTTTGAGATAGCCAGTTTGTCCAGCAAAGTTGATTTCCAGATAGAAAATATGTTTTTGAGTAGGACACTCCCCCACAACCGTCGGGGCAAGGGTTTTAAGTTATGCCCTGAGGGCATATGAGAAAGATGTAGGCACAATGTATCATTTATTATTTTTTTTTCTTTTAAACAGGGCACTTCGTATCGAAGAAGTTGTCGTAGAAACTTCAAAAAGGGCTCATTCAATTGAAAATTGGAGTGGCTAGTGCCCTTTTTAATAGTCGAAAGTGATTGTAAGGCAACTAACACCCCTTCCACGCCCACCATTTCCCGAAACACATCCAAACAAAATTTTGAGAATGCTATTTTGTTCAGCGTAGTTGATTTCCAGATAGAAATTATGTTTTTGAGAAGGACACTCCCCAAAAAGCCTTCAGGGCAAGGGTTGTATGTTATGCCCTGGGGGCATATAATGTTTTTATAGAAGGCGTTGTCGTAGAAACTTCAAAAAAGGCTCATTCGATTGGAAATTCAAAGGGCTAGTGCCCTTTTAATAGTCGAGAGTGATTGGAGGGCAACTAGCCCCCCCCCCTACGCCCATCATTCCCCCAAACATATCCAATCAAAATTTTGAGATAGCCATTTTGTTCAGCGTAGTTGATTTCAAGAGAGAAAATATGTTTTGAGGAGGAAATTTCCCCACAACCCTCGGGGCAAGGGTTTTAATTTATGCCCTGAGGGCATATAAAAATGATGTTGACGCAATGTATTATTTATTTTTTTTCCTTTAGAGCAGGGCACTTCGTATCGATGAAGTTGTCATAGAAACTTCGAAAAGGGCACATTCAATTGGAAATTGGAGTGGCTTGTGCCCTTTTTAACAGTCGAAAGTGATTGGAAGGTAACTAACACCCTTCCACGCCCACTATTTCCCGAAACACATCCAATCAAAATTTTGAGATAGCTATTTTGTTCAGCGTAGTTGATTTCCGGATAGAAATTATGTTTTTGAAGAGGACACTCTCCCACAATCCTAGGGGCAAGGGTTTTAAGTTATGCCCTGAGGGCATATAAGAACGATGTTGGCACAATGTTTCATTTATTATTTTTCTCCTTTAGACCATGGCACTTCGTATCGAAGAAGTTGTCGTAGAAATTTTAAAAAAGGGCTCATGCAATTGGAAATTGGAGTGGCTTGTGCCCTGTTTAATAGTCGAAAGTGATTGGAAGGTAATTAACACCCCACAGGAGGTCACTCCCCACAACCCTCGGGCAAGGATTTTAAGTTATGCCCTGTTGACCATATAAGAACGATGTTGGCACAATGTATTACTTTTTTTTCTTTAAAGCAGGGCACTTCGTATCGAAGAAGTTGTCGTAGAAACTTCGAAAAGGGATCATTCAATTGGAAATTGGAGTGGCTTGTGCCCTTTTTAATAGTTGAAAGTGATTGTAAGGCAACTAACACCCCTTCCACGCCCACCATTTCCCGAAGCACATCCAATCAAAATTTTGAGAATGCTATTTTGCTCGACGTAGTGGATTTCCAGATATCCAGATTCTTATATGCCCTCAGGGCATAACTTAAAACCCTGCCCCGAGGGTTGCGGGGGAGTGTCCTACTCAAAAACATATTTTCTATCTGGAAATCAACTTTGCTGGAAAAACTGGCTATTTGAAAATTTTGATTGGATGTGTTTGGGGGAATGATGGGTGTGGGGGGGCTAGTTACCCTCCAATCACTTTCGACTATTAGAAAGGGCACTAGCTCTTTGAATTTCCAATCGAATGAGCCTTTTTTGAAGTTTCTACGACAACGTCTTTCATAAAAATCTTATATGCCCCCGGGGCATAACTTACAACCCTTGCCCTGAAGTCTGTGGGGGAGTGTGGAAGTTCAAAGGGCTAGTGCCATTTTTAATAGTCGAAAGTGATTGGAGGGAAACTAGCCCCCCCCCTACGCCCATCATTCCCCCAAACATATCCAATCAAAATTTTTTAGATAGCCATTTTGTTCAGAGTAGTTGATTTCAAGATAGAAAATATGTTTTTGAGGAGGACACTCCCCCACAACCCTCGGGGCAATTGTTTTAAGTTAAGCCCTGAGGGCATATAAAAACGATGTTGGCACAATGTATTATTTATTGTCTTTATCTTTAGAGCACTTCGTATCGAAGAAGTTGTCATAGAAACTTCGAAAAGGGCTCATTCAATTGGAAATTGGAGTGGCTTGTGCCCTTTTTAATAGTCGAAAGTGATTGGAAGGCAACTAACACCCCTTCCACGCCCACAATTTCCCTAAACACATCCAAGCAAAATTTTGAGATAGCTATTTTGTTCAGCGTAGTTGATTTCCGGATAGAAATTATGTTTTTGAGGAGGACACTCTCCCACAACCCTGTGGGGCAAGGCTTTTATGTTATGCCCTGAGGGCATATAAGAACGATGTTGGCACAATGTTCATTATTATTTTTCTCCTTTAGACCAGGGCACTTCGTATCGAAGAAGTTGTCGTAGAAACTTTAAAAAAGGGCTCAGCCAATTGGCAATTGGAGTGGCCTGTGCTCTTTTTAATAGTCGAAAGTGATTGGAAGGCAATTAACACCCCCACAGGAGGTCACTCCCCCACAACCCTCGACAAGGATTTAAGTTATGCCTTGTGGGCCCATATAAGAACGGTGTTGGCACAATGTATTATTTTTTTTTTTCCTTTAAAGCAGGGCACTTAGTATCGAAGAAGTTGTCGTAGAAACTTCGAAAAGGGCTCATTCACTTGGAAATTGGAGTGGCTTGTGCCCTTTTTAATAGTTGAAACTGATTGTAAGGCAACTAACACCCCTTCCACGCCCACCATTTCCCGAAACACATCCAATCAAAATTTTGAGAATGCTATTTTGTTCGGCGTAGTGGATTTCCAGATAGAAATTATGTTTTTGAGAAGGACACTCCCCACACAGCCTTCAGGGCAAGGGTTGTAAGTTATGCCCTGGGGGCATATAAGGTTTTTATAGAAGGCGTTGTCGTAGAAACTTCAAAAAAGGCTCATTCGATTGAAAGTTCAAAGGGCTACTGCCCTTTTAATAGTCGAAAGTGATTGGAGGGCAACTAGCTCCCCCCCCCCTACGCCCATCATTCCCCCAAACATATCCAATCAAAATTTTGAGATAGCCATTTTGTTCAGCGTAGTTGATTTCAAGATAGAAAATATGTTTTTGAGGAGGACACTCCCCCACAACCCTCGGGGCAAGGGTTTTAAGTTATGCCATGAGGGCATATAAAAACGATGTTGGCACAATGTATTATTTATTATTTTTTTCCTTTAGAGCAGGGCACTTCGTATCGAAGAAGTTGTCATAGAAACTTCGAAAAGGGCTCATTCAATTGGAAATTGGAGTGGCTTGTGCCCTTTTTAATAGACGAAAGTGATTGCAAGGCTACTAACACCCCTTCCACGCCCACCATTTCTCGAAACACATCCAATCAAAATTTCGGGATAGCCATTTTGTTCAGCGTAGTTGATTTAAAGATAGAAAATTTTTTTTGAGGAGGACACTGCCCCACAGCCTTCAGGGCAAGGGTTGTAAGTTATGCCCTTGGTGCATCTAAGGTTTTTATAGAAGGCATTGTCGTCGGAACTTCAAAAAAGGCTCATTCGATTGAAATTCAAAGGGTTAGTGCCCTCTTTAATAGTCGATAGTGATTGGAGGGCAACTACCCCCCCCCCAAGTCCATCATTCCTCCAAACACGACTAATCAAAATTTTGAGATAGCCATTTTGTTCAGCCTAGTTGATTTCCAGATAGAAAATATGTTTTTGAAAAGGACACTCCCCCACAACCCTCAGGGCTTGGGTTCAAGTTATGCCTAAGGGCATATAAGAACGATGTTGGCACAATGTATTATTAATTATTTTTTTCCTTTAAAGCAGGACACTTCGTATCGAAGAAGTGGGTCGTAGAAACTTCGGAAAGGGCTCATTCAATTAGAAATTGGAGTGGATTGTGCTCTTTTTAATAGACGAAAGTGATTGCAAGGCTACTAACACCCCTTCCACGCCCACCATTTCCCGAAACACATCCAATCAAAATTTTGAGATAGCCATTTTGTTCAGCGTAGTTGATTTCCAGATAGAAATTATGTTTTTGAGAAGGACACTACCCACACAGCCTTCAGGGCAAGGGTTGTAAGTTATGCCCTGGGGACATATAAGGTTTTTATAGAAGGCGTTGTCGTAGAAACTTCAAAAAGGCTCATTGATTGGAAGTTCAAAGGGCTAGTGCCCTTTTTAATGTTCGAAAGTGATTGGAGGATAACTAGCCCCCCCCCCTACGCCCATCATTCCCCGAAACATATCCAATCAAAATTTTGAGATAGCCATTTTGTTCAGAGTAGTTGATTTCAAGATAGAAAATATGTTTTTGAGGAGGACACTCCCCCACAACCCTCGGGACAAGGGTTTTAAGTTAAGCCCTGAGGGCATATAAAAACGATGTTGGCACAATGTATTATTTATTATCTTTATCTTTAGAGCAGGGCACTTCGTATCGAAGAAGTTGTCATAGAAACTTCGAAAAGGGCTCATTCAATTGGAAATTGGAGTGGCTTGTGCCCTTTTTAACAGTCGAAAGTGATTGGAAGGTAACTAACACCCCTTCCACGCCCACAATTTCCTAAACACATCCAAGCAAAATTTTGAGATAGCTATTTTGTTCAGCGTAGTTGATTTCCGGATAGAAATTATGTTTTTGAGGAGGACACTCTCCCACAACCCTTTGGGGCAAGGCTTTTATGTTATGCCCTGAGGGCATATAAGAACGATGTTGGCACAATGTTTCATTTATTATTTTCTCCTTTAGACCAGGGCACTTCGTATCGAAGAAGTTGTCATAGAAACTTCGAAAAGGGCTCAGCCAATTGGAAATTGGAGTAGCCTGTGCCCTTTTTAATAGTCGAAAGTGATTGGAAGGCAATTAACACCCCCACAGGAGGTCACTCCCCCACAACCCTCGACAAGGATTTAAGTTATGCCTTGTGGCACATATAAGAACGATGTTGGCACAATGTATTATTTATTTTTTTTCCTTTAAAGCAGGGCACTTTGTATCGAAGAAGTTGTCATAGAAACTTCGAAAAGGGCTCATTCAATTGGAAATTGGAGTGGCTTGTGCCCTTTTTAATAGTTGGATTGTAAGGCAACTAACACCCCTTCCACGCCCACCATTTCCCGAAACACATCCAATCAAAATTTTGGGATAGCCATTTTCTTCAGCGTAGTTGATTTCCAGATAGAAATTATGTTTTTGAGGAGTACACTGCCCCACAGCCTTCAGGGCAAGGGTTGTAAGTTATGCCCTGGGGGCATATAAGGTTTTTATAGAAGGCATTGTCATAGAAACTTCAAAAAAGGCTCATTCAATTGGAAATTCAAAGGGCTAGTGCCTTCTTTAAAAGTCGATAGTGATTGGAGGGCAACTAACCCCCCCCCCCCACGTCCATCATTCCCCCAAACACATCCAATCGAAATTTTGAGATAGCCATGTTGTTCAGCCTAGTTGATTTCTAGATAGAAAATATGTTTTTGAGGAGGACACTCCCCCAAAACCCTCGGGGCTAGCGTTTAAGTTATGCCCTGAGGGCATATAACAACGATTTTAGCACAATGTATTATTTATTATTTTTTCCTTTAGAGCAGGGTACTTCGTATCGAAGAATATGTCGTAGAAACTTCTAAAAGGGCTCTTTCAATTGGAAATTGGAGTGGCTTGTGCCCTTTTTAATAGTCGAAAGTGATTGGAAGGTAACTAACACCCCTTCCATGCCCACCATTTCCCGAAACACATCCAATTAAAATTTTGAGATAGCTATTTTGTTCAGCGTAGTTGATTTCCGGATAGAAATTATGTTTTTGAGAAGGACACTCTCCCACAGCCTTCAGGGCAAGGGTTGTAAGTTATGCCCTGGGGGCATATAAGGTTTTTTATAGAAGGCGTTGTCGTAGAAACTTCAAAAAAGGCTCATTCAATTGGAAATTCAAAGGGCTAGTGAACTTTTAATAGTCGAAAGTGATTGAAGGGCAACGGGCTCATGCAATTGGAAATTGGAGTGGCTTGTGCCATTTTTAATAGTCGAAAGTGATTGGAAGGCAATAAACATCCCCACAGGAGGTCACTCCCCCACAACCCTCGGCAAGGATTTTAAGTTATGCCCTTTGGACCCTATAAGAACGATGTTGGCACAATGTATTATTTATTTTTTGTTTCCTTTAGACCAGGGCACTTTATATCGAAAAATTTGTCGTAGAAACTTCGAAAAGGGCTCATTCATTTGGAAATCGGAGAGGCTTGTGCCCTTTTTAATAGTCGAAAGTGATTGGAAGACAACTAACACCCCTTCCTCGCCCACCTTTTCCCCAAACGCATCCAATCAAAATTTTGAGATAGCCTTTTTGTTCCACGCAGTTTAAAGTTTAGGAAATTATACCTTTGAGCAGGACACTCCCCCACAGTGTTCAGGGCAAGGGTTATAAGTTATGCCCTGGGGGCATATAAGTTTTTATTGAAATCTTTGTCCTAGAAACTTGAAAAATGGCTCATTCGATTGGAAATTCAAAGGGCTAGTGTTCTTTTTAATAGTCGAAAGTGATTGGAGGGCAACTAACCCCCCTCTCACGCCCACTTTTTCCCCAAACACATCCAATCAAAATTTTTAGATAGCCATTTTGTTCAGCGTCGTTGATTTCCAGATAGAAATTATGTTTTTCCAGGAGGACACTCCCCCGCAGCCCTCAGGGCAAAGGTTCTAAGTTATGCCCTGGAGGCATATAGGGTTTTTATAGAAAGCTTTGTCGTAAAAACTTCAAAAGGCTCATTCGACTGGAAATTCAAAGGGCTAGTGTTCTTTTTAATAGTCGAAAGTGATTGGAGGGCAACTAACCCCCTCTCATGCCCATCTTTTCCCCAAACACAACCAATCAAAATTTTAAGATAGCCTTTTTGTTCAACGTAGTTGAAAGTTCTTGAAATTAGTTCTTTGAGGATGACAATCCTCCCACAGCCCTCAAAGAAAGGGTTGTAAGTTATGCCCTTTGGGCATATAAGGTTTCTATAGAACATGTTGTCATAGAAACTTCAAAAAGGGCTCATTCGATTGGAAATTGAAATGGCCATTGTCCTTTTTAATTGTCGAAAGTGATTGGAAGACAACTAACACCCTTTCCACGCCCACCATTTCCCGAAAAACATCCAATCCAAATTTTGAGATAGCCAGTTTTACCACGCAGTTTAAAGTTCAGGGAACTATACCTTTGATTAGAACACTCCCCCCACAGTCTTCAGGGCAAGGGTTATAAGTTAGACCCTGGTTTCCATATAACTTTTTATTGAAATCTTTGTCGTAGAGCCTTGAAGAAGGGCTCATTCGATTGGAAATTCAAAGGGCTAGTGCTCTTTTTAATAGTCTCGAAAGTGATTTGAGGACAACTAACCCCCCTCTCATGCCCACCTTTTCCCCAAACACATCAATCAAATTTTAAAATAGCGATTTTGTTTAACGCAGTTGAAAGTTCTGGAAATTAGGTCTCCGACGATGACAATCCCCCCACAGCCCTCAAAGCAAGGGTTGTAAGTTATGCCCTTGGGCCATCTAAGGTTTCTGTAGAACGTGTTGTCGTAGAAACTTCAAAAAGGGTTCATTCGATTGGAAATTGAAATGGCTATTGGCCTTTTAAATAGTCAAAAGTGATTGGAAGGAAACTAACAACCCTTCCCCGCCCACCATTTCGCCAAGAAACATCCAATCGAAATTTTGAGATGGAAATTTTTTTACGCGGTTTAAAGTTCAGGAACCTATACTTTTGATTAGAACACTTCCCCCCCAGCCCTCAGGAAAAGGGTTGAAAGTTATGCCCTGGGGGCATATAAGGTTTTTATTGAAATCTTTGTCGTAGAAACTTGAAGAAGGGCTCATTCGATTGGAAATTCAAAGGGCTAATGCCCTTTATAATAGTATCGAAAGTGATTTGAGGGCAACTAACCCTTCTCTCTCGCCCACCTTTTCCCCAATCACATCCAATCAAACTTTTTAGATAGCCATTTTATTCAACGCAGTTGAAATTTTTGGAAATTAGGTCTTTCAGCTTGGAAAAAAAAGGGCTAATTCGATTGGAAATTGGAACGGCTAGTGCCCTTTTTATAGTCGAAAGTGATTGAAAGGCAACTAAAACCCCTTCCACGCCCACCATTTCCCCACACACATCCAATCAAACTTTTGAGATAGCCATTTTGTTCAGCGTAGTTGATTTCCTGATATGAATTATGTTTTGAGGAGGGCACGCCCCCACAGCCCTCCGGGCAAGGGTTTTCAGTTATGCCCTGGGGGCATATAAGAACGATGTTTGCACAGTGTATTATTTATTTTTTTTCCTTTAGACCAGGGCACTTTGTATCGAAGAAGTTGTCGCAGAAACGTCGAAACGGACTCATTCAATTGGATATTGGAGTGGCTTGTGCCCTTTTTAATAGTCGAAAGTGATCGGAAGGCAACTAACACCTCGGAAAGCAACTAAAACCCCTTCCACGCCCACCATTTCCCCACACACATCCAATCAAACTTTTGAGATAGCCATTTTGTTCAGCGTAGTTGATTTCCAGATAGAAATTATGTTTTGAGGAAGACACTCCCCACAGCCCTCAGGGCAGGGGTTGTAAGTTATGCCCTAGGGGCATATAAGGTTTTTACAGAAAGTGTTGTCGTAGAAACTTCAAAAAGGCTCATTCGATTCGAAATTCAAAGGTCTAGTGTCCTTTTTACTAGTTGAAAGTGATTGGAGGAAAACTAACCCCCCTTCCACGCCCACCATTTCCCCAATCATATCAAATCAAAATTTTGAGATAGCCATTTTGTTCAACGTAGTTGAAAGTTCTGGAAAAATACCTTTGAGCAGGACACTCCCCCAACTGTCTTTAGGGCAAGGGTTATAAGTTATTCCCTTGAGGTATAAGGTTTTCATTGAAAGCTTTGTCGTAGAAACTTGAAAAATGGCTTATTCGTTTGGAAATTCAAAGGGCTAGTGCCATTTTCGATATTCGAAAGTGATTGGAGGGCAACTAACCCCCTCTCACGCCCACCATTTATCCAAACACATCCAATAAAAATTTTGAGATAGCCATTTTGTTCAACGTAGTTGTAAGTTTCGGAAATTAGGTCTTTGAGGATGACAGCCCCTCCCTCTCAGGGCCCTCAGAGAAAGGGTTACAAGTTATGCCCTGGGGGCATATAAGGTTTTTTTTGAAAGCTCTGTCGTAGAAACTTGAAAAAGGATGCATTCGATTGGAAATTCAAAGGGCTAGTGCCCTTTTTGATATTCGAAAGTGATTGGAGGACAACTAACCCCCTTTCACGCCCACCTTTTCCCCAAACACATCCAATCAAAATTTTTTGATAGCCATTTCGTTCAACGTAGTTGAAATTTTAGGAAATTAGGTTTTTAAGGATTACAGCCCCCCACAGTCCTCAGGACAAGGGTTGTAAGTTATGCCCTGGGGGCATATAAGGTTTTTATTGAAATTTTTGTCGTAGAAACTTGAAGAAGGGCTCATTCGATTGGAAATTCAAAGGGATAGTGCCCTTTTTAATAGTCTCTAAAGTGATTTGAGGGCAACTGACCCCTCACTTTGGCCCACCTTTTCCCCAAACACAACCAATCAAAATTTTTAGATAGCCATTTTATTCAACGTAGTTGGAATTTTTGGAAATTAGGTCTTTAAGCATGAAAACGCCTCCCCACCCACAACCCTTAGGGCAAGGGTCATAAGTTATGCCCTGGGGGCGTATAAGGTTTTTATAGAAAGTGATGTTGTAGAAACTTCAAAAAGGGCTCAATGAATTGGAAATTGAAAGGGCTAGATCCCTTTTAATAGCCGAAAGTGATTTAAGGGCAACTAACCCCCCTCTCACGCCATTATTTCCCCAAACACATCCAATCAGAATTTTGAGATGCCCATTTTGTTCAACGCAGGCGAAAGTTCTGGAAATTAGGACTTTTAGGATGATAACCCCATCAGAGCCCTCTGTGTAAGGGTTGTAAGTTATGCACTGGGGGCATATAAGGTTTATATATAAAGTTGTTGTATAAATTTAAAAAAAGGGCTCATTTGTTTGGAAATTGAAATTGCCCTTTTTAATAGTCGAAAGTGAGTGGAGAGTAATTAACCCCCCTCTCACGCCCACCATTTCCCCAAACACATTCAATCAAAGATTAGAGATAGTAATTTTGTTCAACGTTGTTGAAAGCTCTTGAAATTATGTACTTCAGGATGGCAAACCCCCGAAACCCTCAGGGCAAAGGTTGTAAGTTATGCCCTGGGGGCATGTAAGGTTTTTATAGATAGAGTTGTCGTAAAAACCTCAACAGGGGCTCATTCAATTGGAAATTGAGTGGTCTAGTGCCTACTTTAATAGTTGAAAGTGATTGGAGGGTAACTAAACCCCCTCTTACGCCCACCATTTCCCCAAACACATCCAATCAAAATTTTCAGATAGCAATTTTGTTCAACGTTGCAGAAAGTTCTGGAAATTAGGTTTTTGAGGATGACACCCCCCCAGCCGTCAGAGCAAGGGTTGTAACTTATGGCCTGGGGGCATATAAGGTATATATAATCGAAAGGCCATGTGCCCTTTTTTATAGTCGGAAGTTATTGGATGGCTTGACATTTTTTCAGAGGTAACGCTGTAGCGTTGCCTATAGTAAAGGCCATACGGCTCCAATGTTATTATTATTTATTTATTTATTTTTTTCCCAGAGGCACTTCATATGGAAGGGGTCGTCGTAGAAACTTCAAAGGGGGCTCATTCGATTGGAAATTGAGAGTTCTAGTGCCCTTTTCAATAGTCGAAAATGATTGGAGGGCAACTAGCCCCCCCGCCCACGCCCATCATTCCCCCAAACACATCCAATCAAAATTTTGAGATAGCAGTTTTGTTCAGCGTAGTTGATTTCTACATAGAAAATATATTTTTGAGGAGGACACTCCCCCACAACCCTCAGGGCAAGAGTTTTAAGTTATGCCCCTGGGGGCATTTAAAGTTTTTACAGAAGGTGTTGTCGTAGAAACTTCAAAACAGGCTCATTCGATTGGAAATTAAAGGGCTAATGCCCTTTCTAAGAGTCAAAAGTGATTGGAGTGCAAGTAGCCCCCATTCCCCCCCCCACGCCCATCATTTCCCCAAACACATCCAATCAAAATTTTGAGATAGCCATTTGTTCAGCATAGTTGATTTCCAGATAGAAAATATATTTTTCAGGAGGACACTCCCCCACAACCCTCAGGGCAAGGGTTTTAAGTTATGCCCTGGGGGCATATAAGGTTCTTATAGAAGGTGTTGTCGTAGAAACTTCAAAAAAAGCTCATTCGATTGGAAATTCAAAGGGCTAGTGCCCTTTTTAATAGTCAAAGTGATTTGAGGGCAACTAACCCCCCTCTCAAGCCCACCTTTTCCCCAAACACATCCAAGCAAAATTTGGAGACAGCCTCTTTATTAAACATAGTTTTAAGTTCTGGAAATTAGGTCTTTGAGGATGACAACTCCTCCACAGCCCTAAGGGCAAGGGTTGTAATTTAAGGATTCTCCGAATCCTTCTCATTATTTCTTATGGAAGGGATGCTAGTATAAACTTTGGAGAGGTCTCATTTGACTGAAAATTGAAAGTTCTTGTTCATTTTTTAAGAGTCAAAGGAGATTGGAGGGTGACTAGACCCCCCCCCCCCTCCTCCACGCCCTAAATACATCATATAAAAATTTTGAGATAGACATTTTGTTAAAATAGTTCAAAGTTCTGATAACAAAAAAACTCCGGTGTCGACACAGCCCACCAGGGCCCGGGGGTAGGCGTTGTAAGTTATGCCCTGGGGCATAACTTATTAAAGGGGGTTTATAACTTGTGGGAAGGGGTTTTGTATGGGAAGAACACAAAGGAAATCTATTATAATTGTCCAATTATAAAGTTAAAACACATAATCTGAGATAGATGTAAAATTTCTTTGGCACACAAAATCCTATTAAGGTCAATTCCAAACAGTCGTGATCCCTTTTTGTCAGCAAGTGAAATGGTCTAAGCCCCCTTATTGGAGCTATTTTTTCAATCCACTCATTGTTGTCAATCGCTGTCCACAAGTTATGCAAGCTGTCTATTGTTCATAAATAAGGTTTTTATCAAAGAGGTAATCGTATAGACTTTAAAAAAAACCTCATTCGATTTAAATTGAAAGTTCTAGATCCGTTTTTTAAAGTCAAGAATAATCGGACAGTAAGCATCCCCCCCCCATGCCATAAAACCTTGAAACTTTTTGAAATAAAAAACCAACAAAATTTAATTAAAAAAAAATTCCGAAAAATAAGTTTTTCAAAGAAAAGTAAAGGCTATTTTAAACTTAATCTCAGGAGATACAAATACCTGTTAAAATTCAAACTCAAAACGACCAGAAATTACTATTAAAGAATAAATGAAACCCAAAACGAACAGAAATTAAATAAACAATCATAGCAAAAAAACATATAACAAGTAATAATATAAATGAATAAATAGATCTTAAAGCAAGTAATGCTTAGATTGAATATGAAAATCAAGCTTAAAACGAAAACAAATATTTTGCTATTGAAGTATAAATGAAACTTAAAACGAACAGAAATTAAATAAACAATCAATGCAAACAAACACACAATATATATTAATGTAAATGAATAAATAAATCATAAAACGAGTGAAACTTAAATTGAATATCTTAAATTGAAGTCTGGTCTCTGTTGGTAGCAAACTACTTAGTAATATGATACTTTTTAGACTGAGAGATGCTGTAGACAAAGTTTTAAGAAAAGAACAGTGTGGTTTTAGAAAAGGTAGAAGATGTGCCAACCAAATTTTCACTCTTGGATTAATAATTGAGAAGTTCCGGAGTTGTTAAACACCTTTGGTTCTCAGTATTATAGATTATGAGCAAGCGTTGGATTCTATTGATAGAAGAGCTTTAGCAAAGGTCTTATCCTTGTATCGTATGCCAGACAAATCATAGGCAGCACAATAGCGCTGCCTAAGTAAGGAACGATGTTGGCAAAATGTATTATTTATATGTTTGTTTCTTTAGACCAGGGCACTTCGTATCGAAGGAGTTGTTGTAGAAACTTAGAAAAAAGCCCATTTGATTGGAAATTGGAAGGGTTTGTTCCCTTATTAATAGTCAAAAGTCATTGGAAGGCAACTAACACGCCTTCCACGCCCACCATTTCTCCAAACACATCCAATCAAAATTTCGAAATAGCCATTTCGTTCGACGTAGTTGAAAGATCTGGAAATTATGTCTTTTAAGGAAAAAAATCCCCCGATAGCTCTCAGGGCAAGGGTTGTAAATTACGCCCTGTGGGCATATAAGGTTTTTGTAGAAAACGTCGTCTTAGAAACTTCAATAAGGACTCATTCGATTGGAAATTGAAATGACTAGTGCCCTTTTTAATAGTTGAAAGTAATAGGAGGGCAAATAGCCCCCTTCTCACGCCCACCATTTCCCCAAACACATCCAATCAAAATTTCGAAATAGCCATTTCGTTCGACGTAGTTGAAAGATCTGGAAATTATGTCTTTTAAGGAAGAAAATCCCCCGATAGCTCTCAGGGCAAGGGTTGTAAATTATGCCCTGTGGGCATATAAGATTTTTGTAGAAAACGTCGTCTTAGAAACTTCAATAAGGGCTCATTCGATTGGAAATTGAAATGACTAGTGCCCTTTTTAATAGTTGAAAGTAATAGGAGGGCAAATAGCCCCCTTCTCACGCCCACCATTTCCCCAAACACGCAATCAAAATTTTGAGATGGCTATTTTGTTCAACGTAGTTGAAAGTTCTGGAAATTAGGACTTCGAGGATGATAACCCCGTCAGAGCCCTACGGGCAAGAGTTGGAAGTTATGCCCTGTGGGCATATAAGGTTTTTATGGAAAGCGTTGTCTAAGAAACTTAAAAAGGGCCTCATTTGATTGTAAATAAAAAGGACTAGTGCCCCTTTCAATAGTCGAAAGTGATTGGGGGCAACTAACCGCCCTCTCACGCCCACCATTGCCCCAAACACATCCAATGAAAATTTTGAGATAGCTACTTTGTTCAACGTTGTTGAAAGTTCTGGAAATTATGTCTTTGAGGATGATATCCCCTCCCCCCCTCAGGGCAAGGGCTGTAAGTTATTCCCTGGGGGCATATAAGGTTTTTATGTAAAGGGTTTTCGTAGAAACTTCAAAAAGGGCTCATTAAATTGGAAATTCAAAGGGCTAGTGCCCTTTTTAATAGTTGAGAGTGATTGGATGGCAACTAACCCCCCTCTCACGCCAACCATTTCCCCAAGCACATCTAATGAAAATTTGGAGATAGCCATTTTGTTCAACGTGTTTGAAAGTTCTGGAAATTAGGTCTTTGAGGATGACAACCTCCCCCATAGCCCTCAGGGCAAGGGTTGCAATTTAAGCCCTGTGGACATATAAGGTTTTTGTAGAAAGCGTTGTCGTAGAAACTTCGAAAAGGGCTCATTCGATTGGAAATTGAAATTTCTATTGCCCTTTTTAATAGTTGAAAGTGATTGGAGGGCAACTAACGCCCCTCTCCGCCCGCCATTTCCCAAAACACATGCAATCAAAATATTGACGTAGCCATTTTGTTAAACGTAGTTGAATGTTCTGGAAATTAGGTCTTTGAGGATGATAACCCCGTCAGAGCACTCAATGCAAGAGCTGTAAATTATGCCCTGGGGGCATATGAGGTTTTTATATAAAGCTTTGTCGAAGAAACTTCAAAAGGGGCTCATTTGGTTGTAAATTGAAAGGACTAGCGCCCTTTTCAATAGTCGAAAGTTGTTGGGGGGCAACTAACCCCCCTTTCATGCCAACCATTGCCCCTAACACATCCAATGAAAATTTTGAGATAGCAATTTTGTTCAGCGAAGTTGAAAGTTCTGGAAATTATGTCTTTTGGGATGACAACCCCCACCCCTCAGGGCAAGGGTTGTAAGTTATTCCCTGGGGGCATATAAGATTTTTATAGAAAACGTTGTCGTAGGAACTTCAAACAGGGCTCATTTAATTTGAAATTGTAAGGGCTAGTGCCCTTTTTGATATTAGAAAGTGATTGGAGGGCAACTAACCCCCCTCTCACGCCCACCATTTCCCAAACACATGCAATCAAAATTTTGAGATTGCCATTTTGTTCAACGTAGTTGAAGGTTCTGGAAATTAGGACTTCGAGGACGATAACCCCGTCAGAGCCCTCAGGGCAAGTTGTAAGTTATGCCCGGGGGACATATAAAGTTTTTATAGAAAGCGTTGTCTAAGCAACTTCAAAAGCACCTCATTTGATTGTAAATATAAGGACTAGTGCCCTTTTCAATAGTTAAAAGTGATTGGGGGGCTACTAACCGCCCTCTCACGCCCACCATTGCCCAAAACACATCCAAAGAAAATTTTGAGATAGCTACTTTTTTCAACGTAGTTGAAAGATCTAGAAATTATGTCTTTGAGGATGACACCCCACCCACCCCTCAGGGCACGGGTTGTAAGTTATGCCCTGGGGGCATATAACGTTTTTGTGTAAAGTGTTGTCGTAAAAACTTCAAAGCGGCAAATAAAATTAGAAATTCAAAGGGCTAGTGCCCTTTTTAATAGTCAAAAGTGATTGGAGGGCAACTAACCCCCTCTCACGCCCAGTATTTCCCAAAACACATGCAATCAAAATTTTGACATAGCAATTTTGTTCAACGTGGTCGAAAGTTCTGGAAATTAGGTCTTTGAGTATGATAACCCCGTCAGCGCCCTCAGGGCAAGAGTTTTAAATTATGCCCTGGGGGCATATAAAGTTTTTATAGAAAGCTTTGTCGAAGAAACTTCAAAAGATGCTCATTTGACTGTAAATTGAAAGGACTGGTGCCCTTTCAATAGTCGAAAGTGATGGGAGGGGGGGCAACTAACCCCCCTTTCATGCCCACCATTGCCCCTAACACATCCAATGAAAATTTTGAGATAGCAATTTTGTTCATCGAAGTTGAAATTTGTGGGAATTATGTCTTTGGGGATGACAACCCCACCCCTCAGGGCAAGGTTTGCAAGTTATTCCCTGGGGGCATATAAGATTTTTATAGAAAGCGTTGTCTTAGGAACTTCAAACTGGGCTCATTGAATTTAAAATTGTAAGGGCTAGTGCCCTTTTTAATATTAGAAAGTTATTAGAGGGCAACTAACCCCCCCTCACGCCCACCATTTCCCCAAAAGCATCCAATCAAAATTTTAAGATAGTCATTTTGTTCAACATAGTTGAAAGTTCTGGAAATAAGTTCTTTGGGGATGACAACCTCCCCTGAAGCCCTCAGGGCAAGGGTTGTAAGTTATGCCCTGTGGGCATATAAGGTTTTTATTGAAAATGTTGTCGTAGAAACTTCAAAAAGGGCTCATTCGATTGGAAATTGAAATGGCTAGTGCCCTTTTGAATCGTTGAAAGTAATTGGAGGGCAACTAACCCCCCTCTCACGCCCACCATTTCCACAAACACATGCAATCAAAATTTTAAGATAGCCATTTTGTTCAACGTAGTTGAAAGTTCTGGAAATTAGGACTTCGAGGATGATAACCCATTCAGAGACCTCATGGCAAGAGTTGTAAGTTATGCCCTTGGGGCATATAAGGTTTTTTTTAAAATTCTTTATCTAAGAAACTTAAAAAGTGCTTCATTTGATTGTAAATAAAAAGGACTAGTGCCCCTTTCAATAGTCGTAGAAACTTCAAAAAGGGCTCATTAAATTTGAAATTCAAAGGGCTAATGCCCTTTTTAATAGTCAAAAGTGATTGGAGGGCAACTAACCCCCCTCTCACGGCCTCCATTTCCCAAAACACATGCAATCAAAATTTTGACAGCCATTTTGTCCATCGTAGTTGAAAGTTCTGGAAATTAGGTCTTTAAGGATGATAAACCTGTCAGATCCCTCAGGGCAAGAGTTGTAAATTTTGCTTCGGGGGCATATAAAGTTTTTATAGAAAGCATTGTAGAAGAAACTTCATAAGGTGCTCATTTGATTGTAAATTGAAAGGAATAGTGCCCTTTTTAATAGTCGAAAGTGATTGGGGGGCAACTAACCCCTCTTTCATGCCCACCATAGCCCTAACACATCCAATGAAAATTTTGAGATAGCAATTCTGTTCATCGAAGTTGAAAGCTCTGGAAATTATGTGTGTTGGGGATGACAACCCTGCCCCTCAGGGCAAGGGTTGTAAGTTATTCCCTGGGGGCATGTGAGATTTTTATAGAAAGCGTTGTCTAAGAAACTTCAAAAGAGGCTCATTTGATTGTAAATTGAAAGGACTAGCGCCTTTTTCAATAGTTGAAAGGGATTGGGGGGGGGCAACTAACCCCCCTGTCATGCCCACCATTGCCCCTAACACATCCAAATTTTGAGATAATTTTGAGATAGCAATTTTGTTCATCGAAGTTTAAAGTTCTGGAAATTATGTCTTTGGGATACATCCCCCCAGCCCTCAGGGCAAGGGTTGTAAGCTATTCCCAGGGGGCATATAAGATTTTTATATAAAGTGTTATCGTGGGAACTTCAAACAGGGCTCATTCAATTTGAAATTGTAAGTGCTAGTGCCCTTTTTAATATTAGAAAGTGATTGGAGGGCAACTTACCCCCTTTCATGCCCACCGTTTACACAAACGCATCCAATCAAAATTTTAAGATAGTCATTTTGTTCAACGTAGTTGAAAGTTCTGGAAATTAGGTCTTTGAGGATGACAACCCCCACCCCCCAAAGCCCTCAGGGTAAGGGTTGTAATTTATGTCCTGGGGGTATATAAAATTTTTATAAAAAGGGTTGTCGTAAAAAATTCAACAAGGGCTCATTCTAGTTGAAATTGTAAGGGCTAGTGCCCTTTTTAATAATAGAAAGTGATTGGAGGGCCACTTACCCCCTCTCACGCCCGCTGTTTCCCCAGACAAATCCAATCAAAATGTTGAAATAGTCATTTTGTTTAACGTAGTTGAAAGTTCTGGAAATTAGGTCTTTGAGGATGACAACCCTTTCCCCCAAAGCCCTCAGGGTAAGAACTAGAACATAATTTACACGTTACTGAAAAAAATATAAATGTTCTTACTTTTATAACTTTAATATATCAAATAACATTAACATTTTGATTACCAAATATCAGTATATGTATATTAAACGGACAATGCACATTCATTTGTATTTTTTTCAGTAAAGTGCAAAGTATGTTCAGGCCTTGGGAAGGCATAGGGGTTTTGAGCCGAACTTATGTTAATTTCTGCTCGTTTTGAGTTTGACTCGGTTATTTATTGTAATTTCTGTTCGTTTTGGGTTTCAATTATTTATCGATGCTGATTTAAGGTAGTTTCACGCTTGGTAGATTATTTGATTTTAATTTTGCTCATTTTTTGTTTAATGGAGTTCTTTACTTTTCTTTGAAAAATTCATTTTGTGGAAAAAGTTTTTTTAATTAATTATGGTAAAGATCGATGTGGGTATAATGTATTATTTTTGTTGTGTTGTTGTTGTTGTTGTTGTTTAGACCAGGGCACATTATATCGAAGGAGTTGTCGTAGGAGCTTCGAAAAGGGCTCGTTCGATTGAAAATAGAAAGTGCTGATGCCCTTTTTAATAGTCGAAAGTGATTGGAGGGAAAGTAATCCCCCTCCCATGCCCACACTCCCAGTTGCCTTTATGTTTAAAAACTAAATGTTGCCTTAAAATTAAATCAAAATGCACTGTGTTAATGCTAATGCCCAATAAAGCATCTTATCAATATCCCAAGAACGACCGAGGGTATTATGTTCAAACTTTCGGGGTTACTTCTGCTATTAAAATTTAACCAAATCAAAATAGCGAAAGTTTATCCAAGCTATCAAAGAAAGTAAACAGATTTTTTTGCGAATCGGATCCAGTTTCCATTTCAGGTCAACTAGAGGAGGTATGAAACTAAATTAAATACTACTATTTGTGTCCAGATTTTTAAAAGGGTGTGTGTTGTTAAAAATAGCTGAAAATTATTCTCCAGCATACGAATAGTAGGCCAAACTATAAATTCTTAAAAAATGAAAAGATTTAAAGAATTATTTTCTTTTTCCCTGAAAAGACTATGTCAATATAAAACGAACAAAAATTAACTAAAAAAACTTTTCCACAAAATAAGTTTTTCAAAGAAAAGTAAAGAACTCCATTAAACAAAAATGAGTAAAAATAAAATAATTAACAAATAATTAACAAAAATGATTTTGCTAAAATAATGAGCAAAAATCAAATAATCTACAAAGCATGAAACTACAACAAATCAGCAGCGATAAATAAATGAAACCCAAAACGAACAGAAATTACAATAAATAACCGAGTCAAACCCAAAACGAACAGAAAGTAACATAAGTTGGACTCAAAACCTCTATGCCTTCCGAAGGCCATAACATAATTTGCACTTAACTGAAAAAAACACAAATGAATGTGCATTGTCAGTTTAATATACATATACTGATATTTAGTAATCAAAATGTTAATATTATTTGATTTATTAAAGTTATAAAAGTAAAAACATTTATATATTTTTTTCCGTAGAGTGCAAATTTTGTTCTGGCCTTGGGAAGGCATAGGGGTTTTGAGTCCAACTTATGTTAATTTCTGCTCGTTTTGGGTTTGACTCGGTTATTTATTGTAATTTCTGTTCGTTTTGGGTTTCATTTATTTATCGCTGCTGATTTGTTGTAGTTTCATGCTTTGTAGATTATTTGATTTTATTTTTGCTATTTTTTGTTTAATGGAGTTCTTTACTTTTCTTTGAAAAACTTATTTTGTGACAAAGTTTTTTTAATTAATTAATAAGTATTAGTCGGTTCCAACCATTTTTCGTCAATAGAGTTTCGTCTGCAAATGGAAGAGCAAATAGCCACATAATTACTGTATACACACAAACGGCAAAATAATCTTCTTAAGAGTTTTCCACCAAAGAAAAAAAGACATTTGATTTAGCTTGCATATCTAGCAAGATTACCAGTATAAAAAATACCGAAAATTGAAACAAAAATAGCGAAAAAGTGTCATAGCAATATAACAATGCATTACTCTCTCACTTGCCGAAAGGATTAAGTCAACCTTTAAATTTACTTTTTTTTTTAACACTTAAAAAGGTGTACTAAACATAACTAGGCAAAGGAACGTCCAAAAAGAAGGTCTTAGAATATGGATATTTGGCAAATTTTTACAGAGACTATCAAATAGTTTTTTTTTAATGTTAACGGACTCGATTGACTGGTATATGTGTAGACTCATAGGGTACATAGCTAAAAGTAATGAATTTGGCCAAAATTTTGACAATGGCTGTCAATTACCCTTTTTTTTATGAATTTGACCATTTATAATCTATAAGCTTTTTATTTTACCAAAGATATTCACTTGAAGTTCAGAAGTTGCGTCAATGTTAGTGAAAGAATTATTAGTAACTTTCAAACATCTGCTTCTTGTCTTCTGAATTCAGTCCAGAAAAGTAAGTTCGGAGATGTCGGCTCATGAAGTTAAGCAACTCAAAGCATATCCTCTATTCTTGGGTACGAATTTTTCCGATCAGCACATATAAAACTACACGAAAATAAAAGTTACTGCACGCAATTAGAGCGACTGTTACAACAGCTCATTTTTCAATTTTCAATTTCCTGGATGCTTGACATTACATATATTCAAGTTTAACTTCATTTGGTTTGTATACAGTGGTTGGTTTGAGCCATTTTATGTTAGTGTATTTCCAAAGCATCTATTTTTTTTTTCAAAGAAGCAAAATTCGCCAACAGTAGTTATCCCATTGGTGTGAAGCGCCATTCTTATTTACGGTGCATGGTAAGTTTGACAGCTTTCTAGTAAAAGCTGAGAAAAATAAACTAAAGTGAATGAAGGAGAATTTAGACTACTCCCGCTACTAAAGGAAACCAGACACGCTTAGAGTATTTTAACCAGTGCTGAAACATTTTGGCACAAACTAGAGTTTATTACATGAATCTGCTGAAACATATTGAGTCTCAGCTACGTTGGGGAGCCGACAAAAAATAGAGATATTGTTTGTTGACTTGTTCTACTTAAAAAGTGAATCCATCGATTGAGAAATAATTCTCGGGATCCAACATTTAAAGTTGTTGTGTAAAATAGTTGCGTTATAACAGTAGTATGATTTAGGAAGGATTTCCTAAATCATAATTAGGATTTAGGAAGCGTTGTCTTTATTTCCTTCTAAACCTTCTAACCTTCTAAATAGTATAATCTAAACATTTGCCCTCTAATTAGGTGTTTTCCTTCTGTAGAAATTTGTATAATTTGTCAAGATTGATTTTGATGAGATCTCCGATACCTGTTCTAATAAAGGCATTTCTTTCGAGGATACTAAAATTTGAATTCGATTAGAAGTGGTTACGCTGCTTTTGTGCTCCAAGTCGTGTTTCTTGTAGCTGACAAAAGTTGTGAGTTTGATGGAGCTTTTCGAAAACTAAGCTGATCTATATCATGTCTTACTGAAAAGAACTGCTGTGAGATTGTTTTCATTTTTCTTCCTGTCGTAGTGATTTAGAATCTTTTTGTATCTCTTGGATTCATTTTAGGAACCCTTTTTTAAAGAGTAAATGTACGTTTTAGTTTCAAAGCTGCTTATAAATGTTTAACCTATATGGAGTCTATATATAAATATTCACCATGTTTAGATATCTAATTATATTTCTGTCTAGTGTTGGGTTTGACTATATGTGAAAATCATTTAACCCTAAGACTGAAAATTCCAATGATTACATCAGACTATACTTGATTTGTTTGTATACCGTAATATGTTTCTAATATTCACTAGATTCGGATATTGCTAGTAATTGCGAAACCACGTCATTATATTGCATTATTATTTATAATCCTTGCGTAACCACTTGCACGATGACAAATTTCCCAGCATATATCGTATTGTAAACAAATAATAGGAAAACCAGTTAGCATATTTATGCAACCGTTTGCCCCTGAAGCACTGGAGAAATCTCCAAACAATAACTTAGAGCCTAGACTATAAAAGTCAACCATCTAAAATTTCGTGTTTCTTGACTCTTTGATTGTAGGCAACTACTTACCAAACCTCAATCACCTACCGTCGATTAAATGTCAAAGGTCAGTGAAAATTCATCCCCCCCTATTCTCTTAGCACAAATGACATTCCTCAATAATTTTCAGATCTGTCTGATCACTTTCATACAAAACTCAGAGAAGGGGAGTGTCTTGGTTGCAGCGGTAGCTGAAACCTAGTTAAGAGCGAACCACAACCCATAGTAGCCAAAAGTTAAAAAAAGCGTTTTGAAAAAAAACTGTCTGGTGAAAAAAAATTGCTACATGAGACTGACTCAGGAATGGTAACTTTTATTTCGGTTCGTCTTAAAAGTAAAAGTTTATTGCAAAAAGAAATTTATGGCAATTTCGAAAAAAACCTCAAACCCCTCGAAAATGGCGTCAGATCAAAATAAAAAGTGAACCATTGGAATCAGCAAGGTCGAAAACCTTGTACAGAGAAATTACAGTCCCCCTCCTTGAACAACAAGGGAAGTCACTTTTTTGCATCGGTAGCACTGATCTGTCTCCGGTTTTTTGTTTTTTTTTTCTTTTTTTTTCAACAGGCCTAGCGGAATACCAGAATATCATAGAGAAATGCTTAAGGGCTCATTCAAAATATGCTCATTCTCATATCTACGTGCTTTTTATGAATTCCGCCATCTGCAAGTACTATATGGTAATAAAATGGCACTTTTTGTGTCATTTCTCAAAGGGTGGCACTAGCAAGCTACCAGAACTTTGTACACAGATCTATTATACCTCATATAAAAGATATTGCTCATATCTACGTTCTTCATATAAATTCCACCATCAGCAAGTTCCAAATGGCACTAAAAACGGCACTTTTGTTGCCGTGTCTCAAGTGGAAAAGCTTGGGCTAGTGGGCAAGCAGAACTTATAAGAGTGATGTTTAATGACTCTTGGCTCATTTGAAAGCTATTGCTCATATATACGTGTTTTTTTTTTTTTTTTTTTTTTTTTTTTTTTTTTTTTATATATATATATATAAATTTTACAATTTGTAAGTGCGATACAGCACTGATAACAACACTTTGGTGCCACTTCTTAAGTGGAAAAGCTCTGAAGTACAAAACAGGTACTGTTTTAATAGTTATGATCCAGAACCCTTAACTGGAGGTTTACAAGAACCCCTCCCGTACACTCCCCCTCCCAGCCCCCTTAGTAAGTTTCATAAATTTTCTGCTCATCAGTAAGCTGCTGAAACATTAGCAGGCTACCACACCATCATAGATACAATGTTTTCCGGAAAGTAATAGGACTGAGTCGATTTAAAAACATTTATTGAGCCAATCATCACATTTCTTTAAAAACTTTCAAAATAGGCTCTTTCTGCGTCAATACAGTGCTGCCAGCGCGATTTCAAAGCACTGAAGACGCCACGGTATGCATTCTCCTGAATAGCCTTGAGAACCGCGGTGCATGCTGCTTGGATCCCCTCTGTTGCCTCAAAATACTTGCCTTTCATCAGCCTTTTGAGGCGAGGAAACAAAAAAAAAGTCCGGGGGCCACATCTGGGATGTAGGGTGGCTGCGGAAGCATCGGGATGCCAGCCTTGGTCAGATAGCTATTCACGAAAAAGGCGGTGTGAGCTGGGGCGTTGTCGTGTTGCAACTTCCAGTCGGCTGCGATGTCTTGTCGGACCTGATTGACCCTTGGTTTGAGTCTCTTGAGCACTTCTACATAAAACTTGCGTTGACGGTTTGTCAAAGAGGAACAAATTCGTGGTGGACGATGCCTTTGATGTCAAAAAAGACAATGAGCATCGTTTTCACTTTGGATTTCCTCATTCCTGCCTTTTTTGGGTGAGGAAATGCCGACGTGTGACACTCGGAAGATTGCCTCTTTGTCTCGGGATCATACTCAAAGATCCAGTACTCGTCACCTGTGATTACGTTATGCAAAAATTGGGGTCACTTTCACAAATGTTCAAATTTTCTTGGCGCACTTCCACTCGCTGCAATTTCTGGTCGTCAGTGAGCACTTTTGGGACCATCTTCGCGCACACCTCTCGCATGTTCAAATGTACCGTCACAATGTCATGAACGACAGATTTTGGTAAATTTAACATTTGGGAAATTAAACGAATACTTAAGTGACGGTCTGAGTTCAAAACTTCGCGCACACGAGTCACATTGTCGGTTTTTGTCGAAAGTCTTTCAGCATGGTCTTCATCGGCAACCTCTTCCCGGCCCTCCAAAACGGCCTGGTGCCACCGAAATACCAGTGTTTGCTAAAGCAACATCTGGGTAAGCCTGCTTGATCTTATCAAATGGCTCTGTAGCAGATTTACCGAGTTTCAAACAGAATTTAATCGCATATCTCTGCTCTAACGGACGCTGCATTTTCGGCTCAAAAAACACGTCACACAATTTGCCTGTCCTGACTCTCCAGGTGCTTGGAGACAAATGACCAGCAGCTCGTTTGTTAGCTAGGACATCCCTCTACCGGATCCAGTTAGAGCGCGCACGCTCCGAAGTACAGTCGTGGCGAAAGAAAATTAGTCCTATTACTTTCCGGAAAAACCCTGTACATTTTTAATGGCTTAATTAAAAGCTATTGCTTATATTTACTAGGTTTTTAAAAATTCTACCACCTATTAGATTTCACAGATTTAAATGTTAACTAGTTTCTGGGGAGAATTTGCAATGAACTCTTTGTCATGGTTGAAGCATTAGCTGCAACCTAGTAAAGAGCGAACCACAGCCCATAGTAACTGAAAGTTAAAAAATGTTAAAGCGGTATTTTATTTCTTCTTTTTTCCAGGCCTAGCGGGTTACTAGAACATCATAGAGAGATGCTTAAGAGCTCATTCAAAAGCTATTTCTCATATGTACGTAGTTTATATAAATTCAACGTCTGCAAGTGCCATATGGGACGAAAAAAGACACTTTTTATGCTATTTCTCGAGGTGTAGGGCTAGAGGGCTACCAGAACATCTTAGATGGATTTTTGATAGCTCATATGAAAAATTGCTTATATCTACATTCTTCCTTTAAATTCCACCATCTGCAAGTTTCAAATGGCACTTAAAACAGCACTTTTGATGCCATGTCTCAAGTGGAAAAGCTGGGGCTGTTGGGCTACCAGAACTTTTTAGAGTGATGCTTAATGACTCATTTGAAAGCTCTTGCTCATATCTACGTGCTTTTTAGGAATTTTACCATTCGTAAGTGAGATATAGCACTGAAAACAACACTTTTGGTGCCACTTCTTAAGTGGAAAATCTTGGAAGCATAAAACGCTATCATTGTAATAATTGTGGTCCAAGACCCTTAACTGGAGGTTTGTAAGAACATTCCTCCTCCAGGCTCCTTTAATAAGTTGCGAAAATAAAGCCCTACAAACACTATATATTAACTTACATTATTAGAGGCGTGGTTCTGTTAGTACAGTGCTGGACTTCAAATTAGATCACCATGCGTTAGATTCCAGCTTGGATTTTTTTTTCAATGAGGGTTAGTCCCTACTTATGATTACTTTTCAGATAATCCGCTATTTTTGCAAATGTGATGCACTCATTTTTAAAAGCATATCCCGGGAAGGCTCATTTTAAACCTATTACTCATATCTACGTGCTTTTTTATCAATTTTAACATCCAAAAGTGCCATATAGTGCTAAAAACGGCACTTTTGGTACCACTTCTTTAGTGCAAGAGTTTGGAAGCATAAAACGGCACCATTGCAATAACTATGGTCCAAAGCCCTTAACTGGAGGTTTATAAAACCCCTCACATATACTTCCCCTACAGATCCTCTAAATAAGGTTTATAAATCGCCTACTCATCTTAAAAGTAAAAGATTATTGCGAAAAAATTGACTAAAACTAAAAACTTTTCAACTGAAAATCTACCAAAAATTAAGCTCGAATGATCAACAGGTTTTAATTTAAACCTTCAAACTTCACTCTGTGATGAAGCCTGTCTGCTAGTTCTAACGGCGGTAATGGAGGGGAAGGGACGTTTTTGTCCCCTTAATTTTTTGCTCCTGCCTAGGTTTTAAAAAACACCTTTTTTGGTCATTTCTTTTGAAAAGGTACTTTTTTCATTTAATAACATAAGGGAAATAACCGAGAGTGCACTTTATGGGAATTTGCTATCAAGTCAAATTTATAAAAAAGCGATTAGGTATAAATATCAGCTTTTAAATGAGCCCTTAAAAAGCTCTATTTTGTTACAGTAGCCTTCTAGTTTCTGCTGGTCAGTAGGTGATTTATAAGGCCCTGTCTTCATTGTGGCTTTTTCAGGCGAAGTCGGCCGAGTAAAAACAGCTTTTTGATCATCAAAAAACAAACGTTCCTGAAAAACATGTATTGTTTTGTGAAGTATGGATAATGAACTTTATGTTATAGACTGAAAGTTTTTCGTAGCTGTCAAGGTTGTTTGCAGTATTTTCTAGAGGCGTCTTATCTCCCCTAGATCGGTGATGATTAGAAACTATATTAAAAATAAGTTTTCAACTGAAACTAAGGTGTGACATTAAACCTTAAAACGAACATACATTGTTCCGTATAAATAAAAAAGTTCCTGGCAGTGTTGTTTCTACATTAAATTTTAATCAAAACGAACAAAGATTAATTTAAAAAAAAAAATAAGTTTTACCGAGGGAAGTAAAGAACGAAGCTGAAACTTAAAACGGACAAAAATTATTACTTCACAGCCTTTCTAATATATATCAATAAAACTAGTACAAATAAACCAAATAATTATGTTTCCCTATGCTTTTACGATTATAAAAAAACTAGTGTTTTACTGAAAACACAAAATAATATAGGAGTTTTGGTACAGTAAAAGCAAACCAATTAAGGACGCTTTTTACAGAATAGAAATAGTTTCAATCCCTTTTAGGATCAAATTTTCTTTTTAAGATAAATTCATTTACAATTCACAATCCGTTTTGGAAGAATTCATTTTAGGATTGTTGCTTCATTTTTTTTACGTTTAATTTGGTATCACTTCTGCCCAATGGTTCAGTCCAATGACTGGCTCCCGCTTTGGCTCTGAAAAGGACATGTCATGATCAGTTTGTACACAAGCTCGAATTAAAGCCATCTTGATAGTATTAGGACTATAGACTAGTCTTAGAAACTGTATCATAGCTTGAAATTCACTGTTGTATAGAGAGAAATAATCGAATTTTCAGAGTTCATATTAAGTCTTATTTGATCTTCATTTCAAGTAATACTAAAGCACATTTCCTACAATTTAAGACTATATTACTCACTATTGGTATTATAGCTGGCGAGACCGAAAGGCTACCTGATAAATCAATCCAATATTTCTGTGAGCTGTTCAATTACTTCGCGGTTATTAAAAAAATATTTAATTTTACGCTTATGTTTTTAAGATAATTTGAATTGTATACTGAAAGTTACTGATGCCACAACTAGTGTAAGACTATGAAAAGCTTCATAGATTCGTTTATTGTTGTCAGGCATTATACTTACTTTTGACTCCCAAATCAATATTCCTGTTTTTTTATGCTTGACTTTTGTGTTTTCAGTAAAGCGCTAGTTTTTTATAATCCTAAAAGCACAGGGAAACATAATTGTTTTGTTTATTTGTAATAGTTCTATTTATATATATTAGATAGGCTGTGAAGTAATAATTTTGGTCCGTTTTAAGTCTAGGCTTCGCTCTTTACTTCCCTCGGAAAAACCTAGTTTTTTTTAAATTAATTAATTAATTCAAAAATCGTCATTCTCATATTCTGTCTGCCCAAACTTGTCTTCTTTGTAAATTTCAAAGTAATAAACGGGAAAAAAGTATGCCAACCTTTCTGTTGAAAATTTGATGGCGTAGGGTGGTGTTGGAGAGGCCGTGGGCCTTACATGTACCTTCAATCACACAAATTTAAAATCTTTGTATAATTTTACTTCAGTCAAGGTGCAAAATGCCCCTTTTCTGCTAAAAAGTTGCCGGAGAGATGGGCTGTGTTGGAGGGATCATGGACCCGTTTGGGCTTCAAATCATAGAGATTTAAAAGTGATGCAATATTTTTCGTTAAAATAAAGTGAATATAACTCTTTTTCTGCTAAAAGGCTACAGATGGAAGGTGTAAGGCTTTAAAGGGTCGTATGACCTCAATATGTCTTCTGATCATAAAGGTGTGACCCTCTTGTATCATCCCATTTCAAACAAAGTGAAATACGCTCACCTTTGTGCTAATCAGTTCGCCGTAGTACCTAAGGAATGTCTGGACCACATGGATTCTTTTATTATACCAATTGAAAATCCTTCTGTGATTCCAGTTCAATAAAATGTAACATGCCTACCTTTCTACTAGGAAGTTGGCAGGGTAGGGTATGTTGGAGGAGTCATTGACCCAATTTATGTATCAATTAATATGCACTGAAAACTACGGCTTGACCCAGCTTTAAACAAAGCGCTATGTGCCTTTCTTTCATAGGCAGCGCAATCGCGCTGCCTAAGTAAAGAACGATGTTGGCACAATGTATTGTTATTTTTTTTTTCATACCGAGCACTTCGTATCGAAGGAGTTGTTGTAGAAACTTGGAAAAGGGCTCATTCGATTGAAAATTGGAACGGCTAGTGCCATTTTTGATAGTCAAAAGTGATTGGAAGGCAACTAACACCCCTTACACGCCCACCATTTCCCCAAACACTTCTATTCAAAATTTTGAGATAGCCATTTTGTTCAGCGTAGTTGATTTCCAGATAGAAATTATGTTTTTGAGGAGGGCACTGCCCTACAGCCCCCAGGGCAAGGGTTTTCAGTTATGCCCTGGGGGCATATAAGAACGATGTTGGCACAATATATTATTCATTATTTTTTCCTTTACACCAGGGCACTCTGTATCGAAGAAGTTGTCGTAGAAACTTCGAAAAGGGCTCATTCAATTGGAAATCGGAGTGGATTGTGCCCCTTTTAATAGTCGAAAGTGATCGGAAGGCAACAAACACCTCGGAAGGCAACTAACACCCCTTCCACCCCCACCATTTCCTGAAACACGTCCGATCAAAATTTTGAGATTGTCATTTTGTTCAGCGTAGTTGATTTCCTGATAGAAATTATGTTTTCGAGGAGGACACTCCCCCACGACCCTCAGGGCAAGGGTTGTAAGTTATGTCCTGGGGGCATATAAGTTTTTATAGAAAGTGTTGTCGTAGAAGCTTCAAAAAGGCTCATTCGATTGAAAATTCAAAGGTCTAGTGCTCTTTTTAATAGTCGAAAGTGATTGGAGGAAAACTAACCCCCCTCTCACGCCCACATTTTCCCCAAACACATCCAATCAAAATTCTAAGATATCCATTTGGTTCAACGTAGTTGAAATTTCTGGAAATTAGGTCTTTGAGGATGACACCCCCCACATTCCTCAGGGCAAGGGTTGCAAGTTATGCCCTGGGGGCATATAAGGTTTTTATAGAAAGTGTTGTCGTTGAAACTTCAAAAAGGGCTCATTCAATTGGAAATTAAAACGGCTAGTGCCCTTTTTAATAGTCGAAAGTGATTGGAAGGCAACTAACACCCCTTCCACGCCCACCTTTTCCCCAAACACATCCAATCAAAATTTTGAGATAGCCATTTTGTTCAACGTAGTTAAAAGTTTTGGAAATTATACCTTTGAGCAGGACACTCCCCCAACAGTCTTCAGGGCAAGGGCTATAGGTTATGCCCTGGGGGATATAAGGTTTTAATTGAAAGCTTTGTAGTAGAAACTTGGAAAAGGGATTATTCGATTGGAAATTCAAAGGGCTAGTGCCATTTTTGATAGTCGAAAGTGATTGCAGGAAAACTAACCCCCCTCTCACGCCCACATTTTCCCCAAACACATCCAATCAAAATTTTGAGATATCCATTTTTTTCAACGTAGTGGAAAGTTCTGGAAATTAGGTCTTTGAGGATGACAAGCCCTCCCTCTCAGAGCCCTCAGAGCAAGGGTTACAAGTTATGCCCTGGGGGCATATAAGGTTTTTTTTCGAAAGCTTTGTCGTAGAAACTTGAAAAAGGATGCATTCAATTGAAAATTCAAAGGGCTAGTGCCCTTTTTAATAGTCGAAAGTGATTGGAGGACAACTAACCCCCCTCTTGCGCCCACCATTTTCCCAAACACATCCAATCAAAATTTCGAGATAGCCATTTTGTTCAACGTAGTTGAAAGTTCTGGAAATTAGGTCTTTGAGGATGACAACCCTTCCCCTCCCCAAAAACCCTCAGGGAAAAGGTTGTAAGTTGTGCCTTGTGGGCATATAAGGCTTTTATAGAAAGTTTTGTCGTAGAAACTTCAAAGGGGCTCATTTGATTAGAAATTGAAAGGGATAGTGCCCTTTTTAATAGTTGAAAGTGATATAACGGCAACTAACCCCCCTCTCACCCCCACCATTTCCCCAAACACATCCAATCAACATTTTGAGAAAGCCGGTTTGTTTAACGTAGTTGAAAGTTCTGGAAATTAGGTCTTTGAGGATGATAACCCCCTCAGAGCCCTCAGAGCAAGGGTTGTAAGTTTTGTCCTAGGGGCATATAAGCTGTTTATAGAAAGCGTTGTCGTAGAAACTCGAAAAGGGCTCATTCGATTAGAAATTGAAAGGGCTACTGCCCTTTTTAATTGTCGAAAGTGATTGGAAGGCTTGACATTTTTATAGTAAAGATCGATCTGGGTACAATGTATTATTATTTTTTTTTGTTTTTGTTTAGATCAGGGCCCTTCGTATCGAAGGAGTTGTCGTAGGAACTTCGAAAAGGGCTCATTCGATTGAAAATAGAAAGGACTAATGCCCTTTTAATAGTCGAAAGTGATTCGAGGGCAACTACTCCCCTTCCTACGCCCACCCTCCCATTTGCCCATTATGTTTAAAAACTAAATGTTGTCTTAAGATTCAATCAAAATGCACTGTGTTAATGCTAATTCCCAATAAGGCATCTCAGCAGTATCCCAAGAACGACTGAGGGTGTTATGTTCAAACTTTCGGGGCTACTTCTGCTCATAAAATTTAATCAAATCAAAATAGCGTAAGTGTATCCAAGTTATCAAAGAAAGTAAACAGATTTTTTTTGCGAATGGTATCAAGTTTTCTATTTCTGGTCCGCTAGAGGCGGTATGAAACTAAATTAAACATTACTATTTGTGTCAAGATTTTTAAAAGGATGTATGGTATTAAAAATTGCTGAAAATTTTTCTCCAGCATACAAATAGCAGGCCAAACTATAAAGTCGTAAAAAGAAGAAAAGATTTAAAGTATTATTTTCTTTTTCCCTGAAAAGACTATGTCAATATAAACAGAAATTAATTATATAAAACTTTTCCCACAAAATACCACAAAACTACCGCAAATCAACATCGATAAATAAATGAAACCCAAAACGAACAGAAATTACAGTAAATAACCGAGTCAAACTCAAAACGAACAGAAATTAACATGAGTAGGGCTCAAAACCCCTATGCCTTCCCAAAGCCAGAACATAATTTGCACTTTACTGAAAAAAATACAAATGAATGTGAATTGTCAGTTTAATATGCATATACTGATTATACTGATATTTAGTAATCAAAATGTTAATATTATTTGATTTATTAAAGTAATGCAAGTAAAAAAATTTATATTTTTTCAGTAAAGTGCAAATTATGTACTGGCCTTGGGAAGGCATAGGGGGTTTTGAGCCCTACTCATGTTAATTTCTGTTCGTTTGAGTTTGACTCGGTTATTTACTGTAATTTCTATTCGTTTTGGGTTTCATTTATTTATCAGTGCTGATTTGTAGTAGTTTCACGCTTGGTAGATTATTTGATTTTATTTTTTGCTCATTTTTGGTTTAATGGAGTTCTTTACTTTTCTTTGAAAAACTCATTTTGTGGAAAAAGTTTTTTTTTTTAAATTAATCTACTAAAACGTTGGCAGTAAAAGTGGTGGAAAAGCACTGGAGACCCTTTGGTCCCAACAGGCAGACAATGGACTCCTTACTCATACCAGTTAAAAATTCTTGCGTAATTTCGATTCAAACCAGGAGCATTATGATACCTTGTCGCTGAAGAGTGGCAGTAGGGGGGAATGAGATTTAGGAGGGTCAAAGGGCTTACTTTATGTTTCTATTGCATGGATTAAAAATCCTTGGATGATTATGCTTCAAACATGCTGCAAAAGGCCTGCCTTTCTACAAAAATTGGAAGGAGAGAGTGGGGAAGGGGTTCTTGAGATTCTAGCTGAAATATGGTGCCATATGCCTCACTATTTCCTACAAATTTGACAGAGGTTGGAGAAGAGGATGCTAGAGAAGCTAAGGACCCGTTTTGCTCTCAAGTCTTGCAGATTAACATTTCTTGCATGGTCCTGGTTTAAACAATGTACACCATGACTAAATTTTTACAACAAAGTTGTTGGCGGAAGGACTGGGGGGAGGGGGAGGGTAGATTATTTTAGAGGCCAAATACCAGCCCTTTACTTCCAATGATGGAGGTGGAAAATCCTCATGGCCATCTTGCATGAAAAGATGGCCATCTTGCATAACAAATCCTCTTCTTGTGACTAGCTTTCCACTAAAAGTGACAGAGAAGGAGAGATAGAGGGCCCCAAGACCCATGTTGGGCAGACACCTTTTTTTGCACGATGCAGAACTTAGCTTGTATTTGCATGGAACCAGGAAGTAACCCGTAGTTGCACGGAAACAGGACTTGGCTCGTTTGACGTAAATTCATTGTCCGATTTTAATTTCGAAGAATGAAGTTATCATTCCCTTGAAACTTACAAAACGGGGTCTATCATGAGCGGGTTTTTACACAAAAAAAAGAAAAAAAAGAAAAAAGAAAAAAAAAATGTCGTATATTTTTTTCAATTCTTCAAGGGTGATGCATACTCCTGCCATTTACACGTGCCCCAGCCATTTAAACATTTGCCTCTCAAACACTTGGACTATATGTCTTCGCTTTTCTCTGTCTTCAATTGGCCATGTCTTGATGCAACCTGTGCAACCGACTGTAAAATACTTGATAACTTTAATTCAAAAAAAAAAAAAAAAAAAAAAAAAAAATGTCATATATTTTTTCAATTCTTCAAGGGTGATTGATAGGAATTTAAAAAAATTGCATCTATTCAAGTTTAAAAACTCTGTTTTTCACCGTGGGGTAATGTTTCAATATCAGTGCTAAGAAAGGAGCAATGGATAAACTTTTTTTTCTTTAAAAATGAGAGAAATCTTAAAATTTAGGAGGCGCATGTGCTACCATTGCTCTATATTATATCCCAATCTTGAAGGTAGAAAATTAAACAACAAACTCAAAAGAAATCACAAACGGAAACGACCTGTTATCATGGTTACAGCGGCAGCTGCCATCTAGTAAAGAGCGAACCACAGCCCATAGTAATCAAAAGTTGAAAAACATGTTTTCAAAAAAAACTGTCTAGTGAGAAACAATTTTCATTTGACACTGAATCAGGAATGCTAACTATTATTTCGGTTAATTTCAGAAGTAAAAGTTTATTGCGAAAAGAATTTTATGGTTTTTTCGAAAAAGAGCCTGAACCCCTTGAAAATGGCGTCAAATCGAAATAAAGAGTGTACCATTGGAATCAGCATGGCCGAAAACCTTTTTAGGATAATTACAGTCCCCACCTTGAACACCAAGGAAAATGACTTTTTTGCATGGGTAGCACTGATCTGTCTCCCTTTTTTTCTAGAAGGGCTAGGGGGTGGCCAGAGCATCATAGAGAGGCGTGTAATAGCTCATTCAAAAGGGAATTATATTTGTAAATGCCCTTTTTAAGTGACCAAAAATATTGGAGGGCAAATAGCCCCCCCCCCTCCCTAAAGGACCCTCCACCAACTTGTCCTACAAAAATTTTGAGGTTGCCATTTTGTTTAACATATTTCAAAGGTTCAATATATATGGTTTTGATGATAATACGGCCCTCCATAGTCCCTGGGGAAGGGCTGTATGTGGTATCAGGCATATCGATATCGCGCGTATCGGTATCGTGCCTATTGGTATCGCATGTATCGTATCGGGACTATCGGCATCCGCTGTTGTTTTTTTTTCAGTCATTTTCTAGGCTCATTTTTCTAAAGCATGTCCAGGCAAGGTATCGTGGTTGCAGCGACAGCTGCAACCTAGTAAAGAGCGAACCACAGCCCATAGTAACCAAAAGTTAAAAAACGCGTTTTGAAAAAACACTGCATAGTGAAAACAAATTCCCATCTGACACCGACTCTGGAACGTTAACTATTATTTCGGTTCGTCTTAAAAGCAAAAGCTTATTCCGAAAAGAAATTTATGTTGATTTCGAAAAAAAGCCTCACACCCCTCGAAAATGGCGTCATATCAAAATGAAAAGTGTACCATTGGCATCAACATTGTCAGAACCTTGTACAGGGAAGTTACAGTCCCCCTCCCTGAACAACAAGGAAAATCACTTTTTTGCACCGGTAGCACTGATCTGTCTCCCGTTTTTTTTTTTTTTTCAACAGGTCTAGCGGGCTACCAGAACCTCATAAAGAGATTCTTAATGGCTCATTCAAAAGCTATTTCTCATATCTACGTAATTTTATAAATTATGCCATCTGCAAGTGCCATATGGCACTAAAATGGCACTTTTTGTGCTATTTCTCAAAGGGTGGCACTAGCAGGCTACCAGAACATCGTTGGTAGATCTTTTATAGCTCATATAAATGATATTGGACATATCTACGTCTTTCATACAAATTCCACCATCATCAAGTTCAAATGGCACTAAAAACGCACTTTTGATGTCGTGTATCAAGTGGAAAAGCTGCACTGTAAAAAAAAAAAAAAAAAAAAAAAAAAAAAAAAAAAAAAAAAAAAAAAAAAAAAAAGTTTCCAACAAAATGTTTTGCTCGAATTCAAACAAGTCAAAAAAAAAATCCAATTTTTCTGTTGCAATTGTGACTTGCTAATTTAATTCAAACAAGTCACAAAAAATCCAATTTTTCTGTTGGAATTTTGACTTGCTTATTGAATTCCAACAAATTATTGAAATTGTTAAGATTTACGTACTTTTCAGTAGAAAAAAAAATGTTATTTTCACCGTAAATAGGCTATATCTATCAACACGGTTTGAACTTCAACAGTAGTTTGAAGTTTCTTGAATATCATTTTAAATTTGACTATAGGACCATTGAAAGTAATATGTTCAGTATAAGTTCAATTTAAATATTTGAATTATAGCAGAAAAAGGGGAATGCTAATTGAATTTTGAATATAAAATGATAATTATAAAAATAAGGAAATATATTTTTACTTTGAAATAAGTTGAGCTTTCTTGTCTGCAAAATCAACACGCAGAAATTTATGTACAAAAATTATCGTTTAACTTTTGCATTCGCTTTTTTCAAATAGATTTTTGTGAGTTTCTGTAGGTAGAAAATTTCTTAAGATGATACCCTAACCTTAACAGTACTAACGGTGAAAATATATTGCTTTCTGAATTCATTTTTTTTTTAATTAAGAACGAAAATCCTTTTGTGGGAACAACTTATGTTTTTGGGATGAACGTCATTTTTGTAATGAGACCCGAAAAGCGTTTCAAAAAAAATCTTCCCTGGATTTGCCATAAATTTGCTGCTTACGCTGAATAACCAAGTAAGCAAATATATCGAAGAAAAGAAGACTTCTGTAAGGGTAATTCAGTCCTTTATGTACACGTAAAGGAACCAAAAGCTTCCCCAAAAAAGAGAATTTTCTAAAATGGTGCACATTTCAACTGGACTCAGAAATACTACACTTTAATAGCATGAATCGTGCTTCAAAAACTCCGGTTTGCTACAGGATTAATTAAAAAATAGGACGTTAGCCCAATAAGTTTTTATCAAACAGTTCATAGTGTTAAACTGTAATTAAGAGCGACTCAGCTCAATTGTAACCGAAACTCAAAAATGGAGTTTTGATAACAATTGATAAGAATTGGGTTTTTATGCAGATTGCAAATATATAAATTTCATTACGTTTAATATCTACCCACCAAACGCTCCAAGCCTCAGATGAAAAAAAGGATTTTGAAAACAGGGAGCCTGATTTTCGAAAAAGGGAGAAACACTCACCAAAAAGTCAATAAATCTGAATGTAAATCAGACCTTCAGATTCAGCGTATCAGAAAATGTTATTGTGGGGGTTATGATCTCCTATTTGCACCAATGTGGAATTTATGTTTTTGCTAGAAGACTGATCACGGATGCGTTTCTATTTTTTTTTTTTTTTTGTTCTAGTGTCCTTTTTAAGAGACCGTAAAGATTGGAGGGCAACTAAACCTCCTCCCAAGACCTAATTTGCCTCTTATTTTGTTTTCGAATGTTATGATTTAAGATCAATTTGACAAAAAAAATCATCTCCTTCAGCTACCTACAACGTATAATACAGAAGTAGATTTAATGTTAAGGCCTTCAAATGACGAAGCGACGATTTTACCTAAGGGGCATTCAGATCAAAGAGAGAAGACATTCTGATTGTGATGGTAAGTATTCAGTTTAGTTTATTAATATTGATAACTTGTGTCTTATGTTTTCCAAAATGTTTAAGATAGTATATTTTTAAAAATAAAAAAACTTGGTAAAATTCTACGGTACTGTTCTATTAGCTGTAAACCATGCAAGAAGTGAAGTTCGGTTAATGCTAATGAAATAAAACAAAAAAGGATAAAAATGTAATAGTTTAGAAACAAAATTCGGTTATATATTTGTACATTAGGGGATGGGGGGTAAAGCATAGCATATATTAAATACGTAGCCTAACCTAGGTACCTTTTTTCCCCCTAAACCCCAAAAAACTAAAGTTTAAATATTGTAAACGCAGTTAGAAACCCCTCTTTGCAATCCATTTCTCCGTTGAGAGAACCTGTTTGACTAGTTTCTTTTATCATGTATCTTGCGTGGCTTACAGCTAATAGAACAGTACCAAATCTACATTAGCTACTTTTGGCTATCTTGGAAAGGGGTTAGGTTAGGAAAATGAAACTTTCAGGGATGGGTCTACTGGCTAAAGTATGGGTACTTATGTACTATCTGGAACACACGCGAAAAATAAAGTTTGGTTGATGCTAATGAAGTAAAACAAAATAGGAAAAAAATGTAATAGTTCAGAAACAAATTTCGGCTATATATTTGCACATTAGGGGGGTGGGGGGGTGGGGGTAGAGCATGGCATATATTAAATACCTAACCTAACCAAACCTAGGTACACCCCCCCCCTAAACCCCATACAACAATAGTTTAAATATTGTAAACCCAATAACAAACCACGATTTACAATCCATTTCTCTATTGAAAGAAACCCGTTTCGAAAGAAACCCGCATCTTCCCTATATAATATAGCGCATGTGTTCCAGGTAGTACATAAGTATCAAAGTATGTCCCGGGAAGGTATTTGGAAGTCCTACCTCCACTCCTTCTCCCTCTAGAGGGTCCTTAAATTTGCCTACATTACAGGTCTATACTTATTGAAATTTTGACAAAACAACATTTTACCTCAATTTTCAGTTATCAGTTTCTTTTTCTCAAGGTTTAGTTCCAAAAATGCAATTCCCGTTATTTGAGTAGAACTTTAAGCCATATCAATTCTTTTTTATTCAAAATTTAGGAAATGTATTTGCATATCTTTAAAACCTTATAAATTGGGATTGAGCAAAGTTGTGAAGCTGAAAACAATTTTGTTGTACTTCATCTAAGCAGAAGATCTATTTGCAAAGTTTCAATTTTATAACACACAGATTTTATGAGGCGGCGAACAAGAGATTTGATGAGATCTGATCAGTAAGTCAAAAGTTATTCAGAAAAGACAGGATTCGTGGCATTATTATTGCAACCGTTCACCTCTGGAGGTAGAAAAAGGGGAGAAGTCTTTCTTTTATTTGTGCCTCGATTTGATTTCATCTTCACTTCAGGCCCGAGTGTCACTGTTTTCCTGATTGGAAGATATTTCTTACTCAAGTGTCTTCTGCCGGCCTGCTACTACGCCATTGATTTACTGATATCCAGCATGAAAAGATGCAGCCGTTAAGAGATATCATATTATCTAGAAGAAATTTTTTGTTGTAATTTTCTGTTCTTGTAAAATAAATGAGATTATTCTTTTTTGTATTTATTGATGCTTCAGAAGAAAGAAAGAGAAACTGAATCCTGAGAACTAGGTATTAGATTGTAGACCTAGAAAATTGAACAACGCTAGTGATGGAAATCCAATAAAAGAACGAGAAATACAGCAAACAAGATGGAAATCCAGTAAGGATCTAAAAATCCAACATGTTGTTTTGTCAAAAACTGAAAATTCAATTCGGGTATGGGAATTCAACATTTTTGTTTCTCAACAAATTGGAAATTCAATAATGACCATGGAATTCCAAAATGGTCTCCAATATTCAATTTCAGCTGTTGAAATTCAAATTTTGTTGTTGATAAACATTAAAAACAATTTTTGTTGAATCTCAAACGTTTTTTTTTACAGTGTGGGGCTATTGGGCTAGTAGAACTTTAAAAAGTGATGTTTAATGGCACTCATTTTTGAGGCATATCCCGGGAAGGCAGATTTTAAACCTATTACTCATATGTACGTGATTTTTGTCAATGTTACCATCCAAAAGTGCCATATAACACTAAAAGCCGCACTTTTGGTACCACTTCTTAAGTGGAAGAGTTTTGAAGCAAAAACTGTACCATTGCAGTAATTATGGTCCAAACCCCTTAACTGGAGGTTTATAAGATCCCCTCATATATATTCTCCATCCAGATCCTCTTAGTAAGTTTCATAAATCAACTAGTCATATTAAAAGTCAAAGATTATGGCGAAAGCAAATTAACTAAAACTTTTCAACTAAACATCTACCAAAAATTAAGCTTGATTGATCAACAGTTTTGAATTGAACCTTCAAACTTCACTCTGTGATGCAGCCTGTGTGCTAGTTCTAACGGCGGTAATTGAGGGGAAGGGACTTCCTTGCCCCCTTAGTTTTTGCTCTTGCCTAGGTTTAGAAATCACCTTTTTTCGGTCATTTCATTGGAAAAGGCACTTGTTTCATTTAAAAAAGTTGGGGAAACAACCGAAAGTGCACTTTGTGGGAATGTGCTATCAAGTCAAATTTATAACAAGCGATTAAGTAGAAATATAAACTTTTAAATGAGCCCTTAAACAGCTTTCTTTTGTTACAGAAGTCTTCTAGTTTCTGCTAGTCAGTAGGTGATACATAAAGCCCAGTCTTCATTATGGCTTTCTCAGGCGAAGTCGGTCGATTAAAAACAGCTTTGTGCTCATCGAAAAACAAACGTTCCTGAAAAAAATGTATTGTTTTCTGAAGTATGGATAATGAACTTTATGTTATAGACTAAAATTTTTCTTAGCTGTCAAGGTTGTTTACAGTATTTTTTAGAGCTGTCTTATTATCCCCTGGATCGGTAATAATTACAAATTATATTAAAAATAAGTTTTCAACTGAAACAAAGAAGTGACATTAAAACTTAAAACGAGCATACATTATTCCTTATAAATAAAAAGATCATGGCAGCGTTGTTTCTGCATTAAATTTTAATCAAAAACGAACAAAGATTAATTTTAAAAAAACAAAGTTTTTCCGAGGGAAGTAAAGAGCGAAGTTGAAACTTAAAACGAACAAAAATTATTACTTCACAGCCTATCTAACATACATCAAGAAAACTAGTACAAATAAACCAACTAATTATGTTTCCCCATGTTTCTAGGATTATAGAAATCGAGGCATGATTTATTTTAGAGGGTCAAGAAATTCAGTATTGGCAAGGGCTGGTTTTTAATTCTACAACATTGAGACATAATAATCTGGCTAAACCTAGTTTTGGAGAGAAAGTTTATTTGAAATTTAATTCAACAGCTATGATTTTATGTCAATGGGTTTAACTTAGGACAGATTGCCTTTCAATCCAGAGACAGACCAAAAGTATTTGATAAAAAGAGAGTGTTTCTGAAGGGCGGCATGCTTATCCTCTTTACAAAGATGAGAATGTGGATTTGGACCATTTTGTCCGGAAGTGCCCGGTGATCTTTGATTTAAGGGAAAAATATTTGCATGGGATTGATTTGCTGCTTCCTGGTATTCTACAAAGTAGTAACCCAACCACGATAACTCGAATTGGTGTATTCATAGATAAATTTTTAAAAAGTAAAAAAAAAGATTAAATGATTGAGTTATCTGGTTTGCAGATTAGGTATTTATCGTTTTATGGTTTATTTTGTTAGTGATCTCCTTTTTTTGTGTGATTTTTTTTTTTTGTTGTGTATATAGCCCTTGGGTTTTTGAAATACACAGATCTACCTATTCAATCAAAAGATACTAGGTGCATCTCGGCTGTCAGAAGGGTGTATCTGGAATGTCCTTCGAACGGTTAGTGGCATTTAGTTAAAACTTTCAAGGAATGGCGAGGGGGGTGTTGAAATAAACCAAAAGCCACTAATTATAACTATTAAACTTGAATAGGATAGTTTAATTGTTACATCAGAGATATGAAAAACTGCAGAATCATTCATTATATTAACCAGAAAGAATGCTTTGACAATCGAAAACGAACAGAAATTAATAAAAAAAAACTGTCCGAAAAATTAGTTTTTCAAAGAAAAATAAAGAGTTATATTAAAGTTAAGACCAACAGAAATAAATTTCTATAATAGTTCAAACTCAAAACGACCAGAAATTACTATTAAAGAACAAAGGAAGCCCAAAAAGAACAGGAATTAAAATAAATCATCATAGATAATAGCTTAAAGAAAATTAGAGGTACTAACATAAATGAATAAATAAAATTTTGAACAAGTAAAAATTAAACTGAATGTTCAAGTTAAACTTAAAACGAAAAAAAAATGCTACAAATAGGAGTTTGGCTACTGTGCTCTTTTCCTCCTTCCCTAACCCTAAAAGTCTAAATTTTTTTGCGTCATTTATGCTATACTGGAAACAAAAAATATTAAAAATATTTTCATAAAAATAATTTACAAAATTGAAAAATAAAATAGAAATTTACAGTGAAATAAAATCTTAAATTGTTGAGTTTCCAGGTCTTAAAATCATTATATATTAACTATCCAGTTTATTTTCATTAGTTCTTTCCAGTCATCTTGATTATTATAGTGGTTTTATTTCTATTCGTCGTCAATATTTTGAAAACAGTGTTCAAGATATATATATAGTTTTCCCTCGAAATGATGATCCTATGAATTACTCCTGATATTCCAATATCTTATCCTTCTAATAAATATTTGAGGGGCACTTTTTCCCGGGGATGAATGTCATTCTTGAAGCATTGTTTTACGAACCGAGGGGTTAACAACTGGGCATTTTGAGGGACACCTGGAGGCATGAGGCACGAAGGCATGCCGGAGGCATTAAAAATGGACAGGGAAGGAAACTTATAAAATATTCCAAAGGGCGAAATATGTAAATATATTCAGCTTGTCTGTTATTCGGTATCTGTCGAATATTTCAGCACCTTCAAAAGCGATCTTTTAAAACTTGGAAAAAATCATTTACGGGTTTATTTGGCAAGGAAAAGAACCCCCAAGACTGAAAACAACTGATATGTACCTAAAGAAGAAGAACGGAGGACTGCAAGTTGTTGATATCCATGCAAAAACTAGGTAACCCTACGATGGCACTGATGGTGTCACTTTTTCCTATTACACATGCAGCTTTGCCACCAGCTCAAAAATAAAATTTCGATTTTTCTTCAAAAAAAAATCCCGAAATTCCAAAAATACCTGGGCAGCAGAGGAAATCCGTCAGCGCACCTCAAAGTGGTGGAAGGGTGTAAACGCCACTCAGCTCCACGCCGAGCGATTTGGTGGCCAACGCGCTCCGGGTGAACAGCAAGACTGGGGACCTTGCGGTCAACTCTATTCCCAAGAAACATCGATGGATCTGAGACCTAGAAGAAAAGTTGTAACGGCTACGGCGTCCCCGGCAAGCGACGCGGTCCCCGTATTGACGCGGGTGTCGAGAAGTAAACAAGCCAATCCTACTACGGCGTTCCCGGCAGGTGACGCGACTTCGAATATGACGGCGAAGTCGAAAAATCCTTTTCACGCCATAAATCTAGGAAAACCTACTACAGTCATTAAAACAGGCAAAATCTAGAATGAATGTGGGATGCTGGAATGTAAGATCCGTCAAACAAGAAGCTACGCAAGCTTTTCTTGTCCATGAGACGGAGAAGTACAGCATAGACATACTTTGCATATCCGAGACCAGAATTTCCGGTTCTGGCTCCATAGTTATTGCGGCTCCTGAAACGCTACATCAGTTCAATTTTTTCTACTCCAGAGTAGAGGATAATTCGGGACTCCACGGAGTTGGTTTCATCATGAACCAAAGAACCAGAAATGCTCTCCTAGAATGGGAACCAGTCTCTTGTAGACTTGCCAGAATCAGACTAAAAGGAAACCCCGCAAATGTGGCGATAATTTCTACCTATGCCCCCACCCGTGACGCTGCTGATACGACCAAGGATGATTTCTACGGCGAGCTGCAACAGCTGTCTTCTTCCGTTGCCGCACGTGATTACTTGATTGTTGCTGGAGACTTCAACACAAGAGTTGGTCCGTCTGACCAAACCACAAGACAAGTCCTGGGAAAATTTGGACAAGGTCACAGATGCGAGAATGGGCAAAGGTTGGTAAACTACGCCTTGATGAACCACCTTGTTGTCACCAATACCATATCTCAGCACAAACCTAGCCACCTTTTAACTTGGCATTCAAATGACGGTGTCACTAAGGCTCAAATAGACTTCATTCTCGTACGCCAGCGCTGGAGAAGCTCCGTACAGGACTCTCGCTCTTAAAACGGCGCGGACACAGGCTCGCAGTCTGGGTCTGACCACAGGCTTGTTGCTGCAAAAATTTTGCTACGTCTTGCAACTCGGAGAAAAAACAAGCCCAAAGCCAGATTTGACATTGGTAAGCTCCAAGACAAAGAAGTTTGGCAGGCCCTCAATTTGGTACTGACTAACTGATTTGACGCCCTCAGTTTTGATAAAAAGCCAACCCCCGAGAAGAGATGGGAGACCTTTAAAACAGTGATGACAGAGACTGCCGATGAGATCCTAGGCCGAGAAAAAATAAAACGACAGCATTGGATTACCGCTAGGACCCTGTCAATTGTCGGTGAGCGAAGACAAAAGATGGGCGGCCCTAAAGAAGAAACAAAAGAGCTACGCAGACAGGTAAAACGCTCTGTTCGTCTGGACCGCCGCCAAATGTGGGAAGATGCTGCCGTGTCGTTAGAGAAAGCAGCACGCTCACATGATACCCGCAAGCTTTACCAGATCCTGAAAGAATCCGTTGGTAAGAAAGCTGCTGTCTCAGAAATAGTCAAAGACAGATCAGGGAAAATCATCAGTTGTCTGAAGGAGTGATCAGCAAGATGGAAGGATCACTTTCAGATCCTCCTAAACCCATCCCCATCATCTGCTCCTGATGCTTTCCCCCCTGCTAAAGAACCCTACGATGTCGAGCTGGATACACCGACCAGAGTCGAAATAGTAAAAGCGATCAAGACCCTGAAGAACCACAAAGCCCCAGGTGAAGACGGCCTCCTCCCGGAAGTGTACAAACAATGCCCCAAGGTCACTGCCGAACAGCTCCATGGCATTCTCGAAGAAGTGTGGAGGACCAATTCTTTCCCAAAAGATTGGAAGACATCGGTCATTCTCCCTTTCTATAAGAAAGGAGAAAAATCCGAATGCAAAAATTACCGCGGAATAAGTCTTATAGACATTGCGGTCAAAATATTCGGGATCATACTCTTGAACCGCTTCAAAGGGGCAAGGGAGGAAAGAACCGAGGAAATCAAGCCGGCTTTCGGCCAGGTAGAGGCTGTACTGATAATATCTTTGTTTTTCGCCTCATTATCCAGCAGTTTGAAAGGTACAATCTACCCCTGATCTTGATGTTCCTGGACTTCATTGCCGCCTTCGACTCTGTCACTCGCCAGAAACTTTTGAAGATCCTAGAGAATGACGGAATGCCGCTCAAGTTTGTTGAACTGATGAAGGCATACTGTGACGCGTCAGTGAGCCGAGTTCGAGTTTATGGCGAAGAAACTGAAGAATTCCTGGTTGAGTTCGGAGTAAAACAAGGGTGCGTCCTCTCTCCGACTCTGTTCAATTACTGCGTCGATTGAGTGCTTGAAAATGCACTGTCGTCCTATCCAGGAGCTCAGATCGGACAAAATCTTTCACTGACTGACCTAGATTATTCGGATGATGTTGGCCTCCTGTCAGACCCCGTAGAAGCTCAAAGCATGCTTGACAACGTGGTGGCCTGGGCAGACCTGATCGGCTTGAAAGTCAGCACAGAGAAAACAAAATTCATGGCTATTAACCACGACACAGGACCATTCACACTAACTGTCAATCAAGTTCAGCTGGAAAAAGTCAACCGTTTCACATACTAAGGCTCCCAGATATGTACTGACGGATCTTCCGACGATGATATCCAACAGAGAATACAGAAAGCGTAGATTGTCTTTGCCTCCCTTCGGAAACCCTTATTGAATCGCCGCGAAGTCAGTTTCCGAACGAAATTTCGAATCTACATGGCACTAGTCCGCACCGTTATCCTTTACGGATGCGAAACATGGTCGGTAAAACTACAGCATGAGAATACACTGAAGGTGTTTGAGCATACCTGTCTGTGAAAAATTCTCAGAATACAGCTACGTGACCGTATCTCCAACGCGGATCTACGTTGAAGGTGCAATGTTCAGAGAGATGTTGCGCTCACTATTAAAGAACGTCGTTTGAAATGGTTTGGCCATGTATTACGGAAGCCGCCAGAGCACCTGCCTCGCCAAATACTTCTAGTCGAGCCTATTAGCTCCTGGAAGAGACGCCAAGGAGGACAGAGGAAGAACTGGTGGAACCTGGCCAAGTCAGACCTTGAACCGATCGGGGGTTTCAGAAAGTTCGGACACAGATGGTCAACTCAGTGGCTCGCTTTTGCAGAGCAGCTGGCAGAAGATCGCTCAACATGGTCCAAGAAGGTCTCCAAGATCATCGATGCCGGGCGAGGTGGAAACACCTGATTCCCGCCACAAGCACAAGTACAAGTAAAGATTGTCAATATTCCTAGTATTATTTCGACTTGAAAACGTTCTGGTGGATTAGTAGGATCTACGACAAATATTTTAGGCCAAAACAATTCGCCAAAGTTCCGAAAAAACGTGTCTACGTATCCACGTTTCATCGTCATTTGAATTTCCCGCCCAAGAATTGACGTCACGCTTCTCAGCCCTATTCAATATGGCTTGGCCAGCGGTAAAAGTTGCCTTTTATCACGTCTTCACACGTCCCTTTCCCTTTTATCATACCTGCTTTTCTTTTTAGTGGCTGTGCCAAGACGCACCCTTGGATCTCGGATTCTTAATTGTGCTAAAAAAAAGGAATCTGCTGCTTTGACACGAAAGAATCCGGAAGAAAAACAGATCCCTTTTTCCCGATTGTACTTAGAATCCAACTTTCTTGGTATTAAACCCAGGCCTTTGGGTATTTGAAGAGAAAACTGTAAAGCAACAGTCAGAAAAACTGTTACTACCGAGTTATTAGTAAAAAGCGTTAAGTAAAGCAACCAACTAAAAAAAATAACTAGTTTCTCAGATATTTATTGGTACGTTTCAGTAATCATCTCGATAATCACAGCGCAAATGACAACCCTAAGAAACTGGACAAATGAGCTTCAGTAAATCAAACTAAGCTCGGTTAGCACAAGTATAAACACTAAGTCTTCTACTACTAAGTCTTCTACTGAGCATAACAAGTTTTCCGATGGTATTCATCGCTTCCGCTGCCCTAGATCTCGGAATGCATTCGAAACTCATAAAATTATATCAAGAACTCAAGCGCATGGGGGACGAGGGGCACACGCACTTGAGCTGGAAGGACCAGCCCCGCCGTGGGTGGCCTCCTCGTCCGTAGGAAACATGGTTCAAGATTCCGTTCAGTTCTATGCCCTCATGCACGTCGGTATTAAGGTTATTTTCGGTTTTTGTTGATGGGTTGGTTGTATTTTGGCTTTTTTGTTGATTAAGGTTTGTCGTAAAAAGGGGTGAAAAAAAAAGAAGGAAAAAAGTGCCACCGCAAGAATGGGTTTCTTATGAACGGAGGACGCCCAGTCTACGGGAGAGCAAATAGTTTTTTTTGTGTTAAAAAATTTTAAAGTTGTAAGAGTAAGCCTTTTGGAAGACCACCTTTAAAATTCGAAGTCGTATTAGTGAAAATTGAAGGATATGAATTTTTAGAAATTGAAGTAAAAATGCCACCGGAAAAGCGTCTCCTAGAGGGGGAAGGACACCCTGGAATGGGGGGAGCGATAGATATTTGGCAAGAAAAAAGTTAAATGGTAGTGTGCCTTCATGTCCACTAATACATTGACTGGTATATAATAAATTTTCTTTTTTTTGAAGTTTAGGTGATATGATAATGTTTGAAGTTGTAAGATTTATATGTTTTTGTATTAAAATATCACCGAGTGGAGAGGAGGAGGGGAGGGAAAAAAGAAATAACAACTACCTCTGAAAAATGTTAAACAAAATTCCTTCTGTTGACACACAGAACATGGCGATGGTGGTGGTTATGGTCTTGAGGTCAGTTTTGGGTTAGACGCCATTTTTAACATGATGATTGCGATGCTGACGAGACATCAAAAAAGTGGAACCCTTTCTTCTGGATAAATGAATTCAGCTTTGTGAAGACGGATGAGTCAAAGCCAAAGACAATGTTGGTGCCGATTTCCATAGAAACGGGTTCTGCTGAATGCATGATATACAGGCTGGAGTCACAGTAACCCTGGTCTACCAATGCGGCAGTTACTGTGAGATCAGCATTCAGCTGGAACCACTGGCACAGAATTCCTATGTCGTCAGGGAACGGCATCGCCATATTCTGCGTGTCAACAGAGTGGCATCTTCGCCCAGACAAGTAGCCAAACTGTATGACCCGCCCAACTAATACTCTCTTTAACCTGCCAATCGGTCTGTAAATGCACCATTCACCGATACGCAATTCCGATTTCACACCGACATCTGCATTGGTTTATGGCGACTCACGTAGTCCTACTCGTCGGCCCTGGACCATCACCCGTTTTAATCGGTCACTACTCAGCTTCTCAGAGCTTTCCCTCAGAAGCCACAACAGCGTGGATTTTTTTATTGGTGTTATGGAGCCATCAGAAGTCTTGACAAGACAAAACCTAGAATTCTTCATGTTCGTCACAGGCTCACTAACCCAATTTTTCTCAACTTGGTGTTTCACACATTGAGCAATCACTGGCAAATCTTCAAAGATGCCGTCACTTTCCGAGCCCGATTCAGTGTCAGTCGCGGAAGCCTTTTCCTGCTTATCGGACAGAGTATTTTCCTCTGAGTCATCGTCTGAGTCTCTGTCGTGAAGTACAGAAAGACGAACATTCGGTACTTGGTGACCGAAAGCAGAAAGTACGTCATCAGATATCAAGGCTTTCATTATTCGCTGGCTTTCAATACGAACTCGCCCTAGCTCTAGCTTGATTTCATCGTCCCCGGGCAAAGAAAAATCGGAACTGGCAGACACGACACCAACGGATCTAACTCGCTTGGCCTTGGGCAAGGACAACTGTTCATTAGAATATCGAGCTTCAAAATCCTTTATACTTTCATATCGACGAATTTGATGTAGAAGTTGGAGGAACGAAAAGTTTATTACAGTACTGTAAGTGCTGGTTTGAGACCGCATCTTCCCAAGAAAATCTTCACACGGTTGGCTATTCATGTCGGACAGTTTGAAAAGACGTTCGAGCCCAAGCCATTTGAATCGACGAATGAGAAGCACTAGGGAATGCATATTTATCTCTAGGCAATGGTAAAGGTTTGTGGTAATAAAATTCTCGTTCAAAGCATAATGTCCACTTTTTTGGATCCAGGATCTCCAATGTCGAACGCAGTAAACAACACTACCAAGTAAAGATAACTTCTCAAGAGGAGAAAGTTTGCCGTCGTAAAAAACGCGCCGTACGTTTCCCATAAGCCAAAGATAAAACTGTGTTCCTTCGCTTCCAGGAACACGCTGTTTCAGGTGTGCCGGAGGCACGGAGGCACAGCCGGAGGCACGTTGGAAGAGACACCTGCGACGGTCAGTTATTAGCCCCTCGTTACGAACGTTATACTTGAATGTACAAAATTGGAGTTGACGGATGGATTAGTAGCCCTCCTTCAGATTTAAGAGAGCCTTGGGTCAAACAGTTCGTGTAACAAACTGGACTCCCTCCCAAGAAATTTCCTGGTAAAGCTCATATCGCCCCCTCTTTTGCATCTCTGTCTCGGTAGGCATGTGAATGTAATCTTTTATTCTACACAGAAAAATGTTTTCACAAAGTGGGAGGGGGAGGGGTTACTCCTTTGCACCAATAATAAAAGGGTTAGACTAAAAATACTATCGATAATCAAGAGGGATTAGGTATCAATTTACAATCCACCGTCATTCCCCAGAACTCATTCTGTATGTATCTGAATTCTGACTAAGAGTTGGAAAAATTTGTGCATTAAAATGCACACTTTAGTGCATCTGGTAGCACCTTTTCGTCTACACAATGACCCATCACACAATGACCCTCTTTCATAATAGCTGTTGCCAAATTCGAAACAAGATAAAAGACAAATAAAAGTGTATCCGTGATTTTTCTTCTGGGAAAACAAATACAAAATTCCACATTTTTGTAGGCGGGAGCTTGAAACCTCTACCACAGGGCTCTCTGGTCTCTTAAATTTGATTCTGGGATTTCCGCTTAGATTACTTGCCTCCTTTCTCCCTTTTCCAAAAACAATCCAGATTTTATCAGGCTAGTAGCTTTTGATGGGTGACTTTAAACTTAATGAATTTTGTATCTTTAGAATCAGCATTAAAGGCCATTTTTTATGCATTAATTGTTATTAAAGTTTCTCTCTTTGGAGTTTTGGTTACAATTCGATAATTTTTTACTATTCATTAAGAGTTATCTTTTTTTAGTGTTCCTTACACCGACTTGTTTGAATACGGTAGACATGTAAATCTATCATGTCGGGGTTTGTACTTCTAGAAATTCAACTTTCAGGAGTATATGTGCCATTCAAGGTTGCCACCGTCAGTTGGATTTTACGAGATCTAGTAAAAAAAATCTAATAAATTTAGAGGATCTAGTAAATTTCCCGAAATCTAGTAAAACGTCATGATTTGTAGTAAACAAAACTTCTGTTATTTTCCATAAATTCAGGGGAAAAAAATTAGGGTCCATTCACTACAAAATCTGATTTCGATTACGTTAAATATTATGGCTACTATTGCTCTCATTTTTGCGATTTCGCGTCAACCCTAGTGCTTAAAAATCTCTACTTTTCTCTTGGCTTCTTCTTGATACTCGCTTTGAAAGGCGAATTATTTAATATCAGGACTGGTATGCCGGCTTAATTTGTTTTCAGAAAATTTTCCTAGACTCTCATAACAGCTGCTACGTTTGTTAGTTAGCATTGTCCCTTTTTAAAGTCGCTGCTGGGAACGAACTTTTTCGATGATTGCCCAAGTTCTTTCTGACACTCTGCAGCTTGTCCCATTCAAGTGCTGTAGCAGAGAGACAGTTCTTGATTTTGTCGGTCATCAAAATAAAAACCGGAATTGGCTAGATGTTTCGAGTGTTACGTCCCTGATGAAAACGAAGCAACTTATTCTCAGGTCGTCAAGTGGAGTTCATGACTGGGTGATCCCCAGCGATTTGACTTGGGCTATCAAGAAATGGAAACAAGTAGATCCCTTTAGTCAGAATTCGACACTAGTGGATACTTTAAATTCGGATGAGGCCGAAGACGATTAAAGCCTTTTAAGTGCGACTTTTTTTAATTGTGAATACACATTCTTCTTCTTACTTTTCAATTTGTATGATTTGCCTGACCTGAAGACTATTGACACAATGTTATTTTTTTTAAACTGATTATTTTATGTTATATAAGTTTTCTTTTCTTGGCAGCCCTAGTCCAATTTGAGGTGCACTTTTTAATTTACATATTTTTACAACTAAACCGGTAGCCGATTCCGTCATTTCGTTTTGAAGTGACATAGATTGTATTGGTTTTTGATTCCCTTGAATACGAACGAGAGAGAATCCAGAAAAAATCAGTTCAAAAAAAATCCTAAATTAATTGCTTTAAAATTCGCCAGAAATCTTTGTAAGCAGCTTATCCCTTATTTAAAGACCAGCACAATTAGTGTTTTAAAAGTGGCAAATTTCCTCTTAAAAATGCAAAATTGAAGGGTTTAGAGATTTCAAACCTAAAAACGGAAACTGGGGGACAAATTTCAAAATCTGTCACTTTCAAACACACCTCAGATTCTGTGCACTCCATCGCCTGAACATGAGTGAATATGAGAAATATCGTGAGTATGAGCTGTAGCTGTTTTTCTTCGTTGATTGTTTTTTAATTTTTCAATATATCTGAATTTTATGACCTGAAGACCATTGATGAATTTAAAGCCGGGCCTCGCCAGCAGGATTTCCAGAATCTAAGATTCCAGATTATTGTTTGACGTCTTGGATACACCGCATCTGGAATATGAAGCCTATCCAGCAGTACATCCAAATAATAAAAAAAGAAGTATTTTTGAACTTATAGGTTTCCGGAATTTTCAATCATACTATGAAAACGAAAGAAAAGAGGAAAAGAGAAAAAAAGCCTATCCAGTAGTACATCCAAATAATAAAAAAAAAGTATTTTTGAACTTATAGGTTTCCGGAATTTTCAATCATACTATGAAAACGAAAGAAAAGAGGAAAAGAGAAAAAAAGAAGAAAAAAGGAAAAAAGATTGTCGAAATCCTATTGATTATCCTCCTATAGTAAAAATCGATGCTTGATGTTGCGCGTGCGGCAGTGGCCGCGCGCGCTATTTTTTTTTTTTTAGCATTTAGTAAAAACGTATGCGATTTAGTAAAATTTTCCTCTCAGATTTAGTAAATTCTTCCAGGCCAGGGTGGAAGCCATGGTGCCATTCTGAATAATAACGCTTGAGACCATTGTTTGAAGCCTTTTAGATATAAAAGATAGAAGGGGAAAAACATTTGAAGCCATAGCAAAGACGAGTAGGTATCGGGTTTTACTTAACTAATTCTTTTCCTCAGAATCAAACGAAAGACTACATCCCAAATTTTGTATTAAAAGGATTGTATTTTGGGTTATAAACTTTGAGCAGAAAATCTTTGAAAAATCTCCTATCAGTCTACCTCTGTCACTTAGGCTTATCTAGCTTTTATTTATAATCTCAAATATCTATGTTAATACATCTTATCCCAAGAAAATTTTCAAGAACTTCGAAAAACAGGATGATATAATTTTAAAAAAAAGTACTGCAGGGAAAATGTTCATTTCTTAATTTTTTTTCCTTAAGTCAATTACTTAAAATTTACCTGGACCTTAATTTGGTTATCCTTTCTTTTCCGGGGATATAAATTAGAAGTACTATAAAAAAGAAGTGGAGACAATTCGAAGCTACAAAGACCCCCCCCCCTCCCCAAGGATAAAGAAAATTAGCAGCTACACAAATAAATGAAAGTACTTGTCCTCACTTTAATAATATATTAACAATCAAAAATTACATTTTATTTAGACAGGATGCAAATTATGTAAGTGTGCGTCTGCCTTTCTGTCTGAAACAAATCTAAGAGACTGCGTGATTTATAAATTAAGATGATTTATAACCGGGGATTAGAAATCATGGGATGGAAAAAGCTCCTCAGGACCTGGGCTAGAAATCCTGGGGTAGAAAATTTTCTTCTTCTAGTGGAGCAACATATAGCACTACCTTGAAGGTCTTATTAGTCCTGAACACAAAAGCCTGCTAGGAAAGCTCCACAGATTTTGAGTTTTTGAGCATTCAGCATACAATAGAAATACAAGGTCTCTAAGTTTGGCCACAATAAATAAAAACAGTTACAATCCCGGTAGTCAATTTTTGCCTTGTACTATGGAATTGAACCCAATATAGTTCATTGGCCCTATGCGGAATAATTTCATCTAAGGAGATGTAGGAATCATCTCCCCGATCAACCGTTGCTTCATTATATTGCAGGCTCAACACATTGGTTTGGACATGTTTTTCGATGCTGCCGATGCCCGTTTATTGAGAGAATGTTGTAAGAGTGGTATTTATAATGCCTTTGTATTTTTAACGAATATTGAAGATATCCACCTGCAGTGACGACTATTATATTATATTTCGGATATCGGTGTATGATTATTGCCTGGGCCCCCAAAAAACGAATTTTTCGCTTGTCCTTGAGCCAGACTGTGTAAGAACAAAAATGGATCTTTATACTATGTGTCAGAGATGACTTTCTAAAGCTATCCGAATAAGCTTTCTTTCCTTCGAGCCATGATTCTGGTTTTCGAGTGCAAAATGGCTCGATTGTTATTTAACAGTTTTACAGCATTTTGAATCTCAGAGGTGGTAAACGGCTGCGATACAAGGTTGGAAGTAGCCTTGGGTGTGGTCATGGCTGCTTGAGTCAGATCTGGGTCGGGATGAGCAAGTGCCTTGGCGTTCAGAAGTGTTGAGTAGTGACTGCTCCAGGCGGAGAGTTAGCCTCCATCGTCATCCAGCATCTAATTAAACGGTCTTTTTGATTCATGAGTCATTCATAAGAATCGGAACAAAATTCGAACTTTACTGCAAAGAGAGAGGTATTGAGGAGGGGGCAACCTTCCTCATATACGTACTAATTTTTGTTTGTTTTAAGTTTCAATGTTGTTCCTTACTTTCAGTTGAAAAAAAATGTTTTTTTTTTAATTAATGATAAGGATTACTATTTACTTACCATTCATTACTATGAAGACTTTTATGTTTTTTACTCCAACCGTATCATATAGAAACAAAATTGTGGGAGACTGAAAAGGGGTCATTCAGTCAAAAATTAGATCTCATATTGCCCCTATCAATGTTTAAAATCTGTTGGGACGCAGCCAACACACATTTTTCCCATGGGTTTCTGTAATCTGCTCTCTTTTCTTTGGTTTCCTTATAACTACTTTATAGTCTCTGACTTCCAGGGAGGGGCTTTTCCCCTCCTGCCATCCCCCCTGTGGGTGCTCATCTTGTCAACCCCTGATTTATGGTTATTTTACTTTTGGACAATTTGGAACAAAATGACTACCTCAAAATTTTGTCCGATGCGTTTTGGGAAAAGAGGGCTTGGAGGGTCTAGTTACCCTCCAATCACGTGTGAGTCTTAAAAAAGGCGTTAGAACTACCTATTTTGAACCAAATTAGCCCTATCCGAAGTTTTAGTTTTTAGTTTTAGTCTCCTTGCTCACCACCAATTTGAAAGTTTCGAATTGGATTTAGGTTATATTTTAATAACACCTCGACAGTTTTGAGCTTATGGCTTTGTAGTGTAACTATCCTTCTAGAATAGAGTCACAAGAAGGAACTCTTTAAATCCAGCAATAGCTGTTCCAAGAAAAATGACGTAACCTGTAGAATCTTCTTTGCTAAACTAATCTTTCTAAGATTGGCTAAATTATTTTTAAGAAACTTAAAGACAACAAATTGATTCATCATGAGAAACAAAATTATCATCAGCGGACGTACTGTGCGCGTTTGACCCCTTTTCCGTTTGTCTTCTGTGTTTCGCTTTTGAAAAACTATATGAAACCTCAGATTTTGGGTCTAACTGTGGGAAGAACTTGAGTATTAAGAATTAAAAATTAACAATAGCTTTTTTTGTGAAATTACGCAGTTCCATCTTCTTTGCTAACATTATGGTTACCATAGATATTGGCTTATCTTCTCTTTAGATCTCTTGTTGGGAAGTTCTTCCACCTCGCTGAGTACAGCAATTATGATTGGAAAAAGTTGAGCCATAATTAAAAATGTGTGTTTTGGAAAGTTGTCAAATAATTGCTATTGTAAATTGACAAGACTGAAAGGCCACTTAGAAATAAATTGCGCAATACAGGTCACAATGAATTTGTGCTTAAAAAGAGAATATCGATACGCCACGTGGAAAATCATATACGAATAGAACAATTAAGGAGATAAGTTATTTAGATGTGTTTTATTACCTGCTCATTTTGCCTCGGCCCCTTTTTGTCTGAATTAAATAAAAAAAAAACAAGTTTTTTCAACTGAAAATAAGTAGCCACATTGAAAATTAAAACAAACAGAAATTATTACGTATATGGGGAGGTTCGCCCCCTCGTCAATACCTCGCTCTTTACATAAAATTTGAATTTTGTTCCAATTCTTTAAGAATGACCCCTGAATCACAAAGGCCGTTTAGTTAGAATAAATAGCTCTTTTGAAAGTACTGAAAAAAGTTTAGCGTAAAGTGCGAGGTATTGAAGAGGGGGTGAACCCCCTCATAAACGTAGTTTCTGTTCGTTTTAAGTTTTAATGTTGCTCCTTACTTTCTGTTGAAAAAAAACTTGTTTTTTATTTGATTTCTGATCGTCTTTTAAATAATGCTGGGAAATTCGGCGCACCCTTGATCCCTCCCCCCATGAAAAATTCATCGATGGAAATATCGTCCCACGTAACCCCCTCCCCCGACCCCTTCACCCAGAAGAAATCCCCCCTGAACATGTCTGTATACTTCCCAATAACCAATACTATATTTAAACTACGGGCAAAGTTCATAAATAGCAGCCCTTCCCTCGGGAACTGTGGGGGATTAAGTCATCCTCAAAGACATAGTTATTAGATTTCTTTACTATGATGAACAAAATGGGTATCATAAAATTTTGACGTGGTGTCTTTGGGAAAAATGAGCATGGAGGGGGCCTAGTTGCCCTAAATTGTTTTTGGTCACTTAAAAGGGCACTAAAACTTCTAATTTCCGTCCGAATAAACGCTCTTGCGATATTCTAGAACCACTGGGTCGATACGATCTCCCCTGAAAAAAAAAAAATAAATACGTATCCGTGATATTTCTTCTGGCAAAAAATACAAAATTCCACAGTAGGGTTCTTTGATACGTTGAATCTAAAGGTGTGATTTTCATTAAGATTATACGAATTTTATGGGGGTGTTCCCCCTTTTTTCGAAAATAATACAAATTTTTTCAGGCTCGTTACTTTTGATGCATCAAAAGTGGTGATCTTTTGATGTATCTGTTGGTATCAAAATTCCGTTTTTTAGAGTTTCGGTTACTATTGAGCTGGGTCGCTCCTTACTTACAGTACGTTACCACGAAGTGTTTGATTAGGTAGTCATAAAAAAGAGTTTTAAATTTTGGAACTCTTAGTAAAATTACATCGATGTTAAGGGGAGACCATACAATTACAGCAAATTATTTATGCCGAAGAGAAGCTACTTTAAAAGGAAAACATGCGGTTACTAGCAGGGTTGCCAACTTTCTGGTCCATGAATATGTCCACTGAACATCCAAAAATGTGTTATTTTCCGCCAAATTATGTCCATGTTTTGTCTATATTATGTCCATAATATGTCCATCTTAAAATCTCAAAAACTTGTTTTTTTTAGACTTGTGCTATTCAACAAAAGACACTTTAAAAAGCTCTTTCAAGGCGGCCAATTAACATCAAAAATAATGAAAACAAAAAAATTAATTTAATTCATCGATACAGCTTGAATTACTGTGAAAGTACTGAATTCATAAAACATGTAAACAGTAAAAAACTGCTTGTGGGATCTTAAGGCTCATCTTTCAACGAGATTTACTTCTTGATAGGTATGGATGGCGTGAAGGTTAGGATTTTCACCTTTTTTTTTTTTTGGTTTTAGCATTTTGCCAATCAGAATACTTCTTGCGTATGTCATTAGGTACAATCCAGAAGTAGAGTGACGCTCTAAAACGCCAGGTATCCATTACTTCTGACTCTTTAAAAGATCACTAGAACTTTCAATTCACAATTAAATGAGCTCTTTTCGAAATTTCTACGACCGATCTTTCTATGCGAAGTGCTTTGGTCAGAAAAAAATGAATAAATAGTGCATTGTGCCCCCGTCACTCTTTACTTCCTCAGAGATATTGCCTGCCTAGGATTTCCGGTCGTTTTGTATTTTACATGTTCTTTGGACTATTATAAACAACATTGTTATCTCACAATTTTGAGGAGATGCGTTTTGAGAAAAAAGGGCTTTGGGAGTCCTCCTCCTTTCACTTTTGATTCTTAAAAGAGAGCTAGAACTTCCAGTTTCAAATCAAAGAATCTTTTCTCAGTTTACACGACCACCATTTCCATGAAAGCTTCTATGTCCCCGAGGCATAACTTATAACCCTTATCCCCAGGCTCTTGGGGGTTGTATTAGCCCCAAAGACCTTGCTATATGATCTTTGTACTTTTTGTTTTGCAAGATGGCTATTTCAAAATCTCTTTCGGATGGATTTCGGGAAAAGAAGACGAGAGGGGGTGGATAGTTGCCCTCCAAGTACTTGTGACTCGTAAAAGGGCACTAGAACTTCTGATTTCCAATCCAATGAGCCCCCTCTGAAGTTTGTACGACCTCCCTTTCCATAAAAACATTTTATGTTAACAATGGGCAACTAGTTCAACTCATTGGCCTTGACCTGAAGGCCTTGGAGAGTGTCACCCTTAAAAACATAATTACTGGACCTTTCAACTATGTTGAATAAAATGGCCATATCAAAATTTTGATTGGATATACTTGGGTAAATAATGGGTGGGGGTGGGGCTGGTTGACCTCCAATTAATTTTGATTCTTAAAATGGCCCCTAGAACTTTCAATTTCCTATTGAATGAGCTCCTTTTGAGGCTTTTATGACAACTCCTTGCATGCGTAGTGTCTTCGTCAGAAAAAAAACGAAAAATAATATAAAAAATAATACATTGTGGCCATATCGCTCTTTCCTTAAAAAAATAAAAAAAACAAGCTTTTTAAACTGAAAGTAAGGAGCGACATTAAAACTTAAAACGAACAGAAATTATTCCGTGTATGAAAGGGGCTGTCCCCTCCTCAACGCCTCGCTCTATACGCTAAAGTTTGACTCTCTCTCATAACTTAATTTTTTAAAACAATAATAACTTTAGCGTAAAGAGCGAGGCGTTGAGGAGGGGACAGCCCTTTTCAAATACGGAATAATTTCTGTTCGTTTTAAGTTTTAATGTCGCTCCTTACTTTCAGTTTAAAAAACTTGTTTTTTTATTTAATTTTTGAACGTTTTTGAATCAATGCAGGTCTTGATCTTGGCTCACCGTACATGAATAATTAAAACAAAATTTTCATCTTAATTTACTTTTATTTAGTTAAATGGCTTTCTTGAAACTTGTTTAATTTTATTTACGAACGTTTTATTAGTAATAAATATACGTAACTTACGAATTAACTTACGTAACGAACTTCTATATTCATATATTTTCAATACGTTTTTTAGGGGGGTTCGCCCCCTAGTTAATACCTTGCTCTTTAAGCGAAAGTTCGAATTTTGTTCCAATTCTTCAAAAATGACCGCTTAATCACAAAAGGCCGTTAATTAGAATAAATAGCTCTTATGAAAATACTAAAAAATCTTTGGCTTAAAGAGCGAGGTATTGACTACGGGGTGAACCCAATCATATATGTAATATTTTCTGTTCGTTTAAAGTTTCGATGTTGCTGCTGTTGCAGTTGAAATACTTGTTATTTTATATTAAATTCCTGATCTTTTTTTAAATAATGCTGGGAAGTCCGGCGTCCCCTTCATAGCAATTTCCCTTCCCCCATGAAAACTTCCTTCATGGTAAGATCCTCCCACATAACCCCTGACCCACCCACACCCCCCACTACCAGGAAAAATCTCCCCTGAAAACGTCTGTATACTTCCAAATAACCAATACTATATGTTAACATTGGGTAAAGTTCATAACTTTCAGCCCTCCCCCCGGGAACTTCGGGGGATTAAGTCATCCTAAAAGATATACTTATAATGTTTTTGAACATGCTGAACAAAATGGCTGTCTCAAAATTTTGATCAGGTGACTTTGGGAAAAAAATGAGCGTGGGAGGGGGCCTAGTTGCCCTCCATTTTTTTGGTCACTTAAAAAGGGCACTAGAACTTTTAATTTTCATTCGAATGAGCCCTCCCACGATATTCTAGGACAACTGGGTCGATACGATCACCCCTGGGGAAAAACAAAACAAAATTCCACATTTTTGTAGATGGAAGCTTGAAACCTCTACAGTAGGGTTCTCTGATCCGCGGAATATGATGGTGTGATTTTCATTAAGGTTCTATAACTTTTAGGGGGTCTTTACCCCTTTTTTCGAAAATCAGCCAAATTTTCTCAGGCGCCTAACTTTTGATGGGTAGGATTAAACTTGATGAAACTTATATATTTGAAATCAGCATTAAAATCTAATTCTTTTGATCTATATATTTGCATCAAAATACCGTTTTCTAGAGTTTCGGTTACCATTGAGCCGGGTCGCTCCTTACTTACAGTTCGTTCCCACGAACTGTTTGAAAATTTTCAAACTGACGGAATCCATCCTGGGTGCTTGGCTTTTGTTTTGATTGCAGACCATCAAGAATCCAAAATTTTGATTTTGTTAACTTTTCATTTTTAGATGGTAATGCTTCATAAATAGATGGATGTTTTTGTTGTGAAGTGTATTTTATGGTATTTGGGTGTTTTAGTCGTAGGTGCCTTTATTCTCCCTTTATAGGGGAGATAAACTCTGGCCGTAAGGTAATTAAACTTTGGTAGCGTGCCTTAGGCTATGACCGAACTAATGAGGCGTACCAACTGGGTATGTTCGAGGGGCTAAAGGTAGATCGTAGAGAGGTTGTCTAAAATACAATACTTTTATTCAATTTACATATAATAATTACAGATATAGATATTCTACTGGGACTGGCTGTCCCAAGTAGACCACAAGTCTCAGAAACTACAATAATATATATTAAGATACAGACACTTACAATGATCCGACAAGATCCCAAGGTATTTCTAACGAGAAAATAAACGGGCAGAGGTTCGCCCTGCAAGTCAAAAAGTCTCTCTTCAGTCTCAAAAATCTGGGTATATATATGAAAAACTAACCACGTCCTTCCGGTACATTGACGTATTTAGCCAGGAAATTGGTTATTGAGCAAGTTCCCTCCAAGCTTACACATTCCACGATTTGTATCTTTATCTTAAAAAGTGGTATTTTGAAACTTTGTTTTTGCGTCTTAATATATTTTTACTCAATTAATAATTAACTAAATTAGAAAACTTTACCACAATACTCCCCATTTAAAAAAGAATTGTCCCAATTCTCAATATTTTACTTTTAAAACAACTTAATTTTGTTTACAGCTATTATGCTGCCATCTTTGGGTCATTATGTGCATCTACCCTCAATGGGTTTCCTTAGGGTCCTGTTTCTGGTCCAATATAGGCCATGTTCTTTTTTTTGTCGAAGGATTTCAATTTGAAATTCATCGTTGTTTCTCTTTTTCTCTGTCTCTAGAATTAACGATAACGCCAAGGCAATTGCAAATGATCCAAGAATATGCAGAATACGCAGGAATTACGCGTTAATTTACAACACGTTCAAAATTTTTGTTTTTAGTGTTTATATATGATCTATATAAGGAATATATATTACAGATGAGAATTTGGACAATAATTTGCGTTTTTAAGCTTCTCCAGCTTATTGCGGCCGAATTTAAGGTTGTAAAAGGAGTATCGTTTTGCAGAATGAATACAATCAAACCCATGGAAGGCTACTGGCAAATCGCGATTAGGTTTGATGCTTCAGCCTGATATACCCTCCAGAACCAAGTAACGGTACTTGCAAATAATCTGGAAATGACAAGAAGAGAATTAGAAAAAACTTTTAACCCACCTCTTTTCACACCCCCGCAGGTAATAGAAAAAGAAATAAAAGTATCATTATTTCAAACTCAGGCAACTTTGTTGTTCAAAGTACTGAACAACCTCGACCGTGGTGGTGTGGCGGCAAAATTTGGTTACGATGAGCCTATCCCTGAGTTATGTGACCAATAGATGGTTATATATCATGAATGGTGAATTAAGATTTTGTTAAGATTTTTTTTTTTTTTTTTTTTTTTTTGTATTTGTGTTTATGGAAAAAAAAATGAAAAGTTCTTCTTTTTTTCTCATTTATTTAGTTTTTGTTAGAATTTAGAATGGGTGAGTGGTAGACACAGGTAGAGCATTGTGTTTTCTTCAATTATAATTTTCTGGAATTCAGTAATGGAAACAGTAAGCCTGTATTGTGACAGGCTAGTGTTAGTGACAATTTTTTCACCTTTTTTGTATTCGTTTGTTTATTTATACTATTTTGTTAACATGTTTCTTATTATTTTTAGGTTATATTGTGTTTTTACTGGAGCTTCAATTATGTTGGAAACGGGACCACCGACCCTCCGAGTTATAGTAAGTTATTCAGTTGGTTAGGTTTGGTTGCAACTACCCTCCTTTTCAATTTATATATATATTATATATATATATATATATATTATAAAAAAATGATAATTGTTCGTAATGATCGTTTGGATTGGCTTGAGAATAATCCATTGAGTGTTTCGGATTTAGGATTAGGGATACTTCACAGGGATTTTGATATGGGGGTAGATGATGTTTTTCCGAAGGTTAATTATAAGTGCTCAGTTGATTTACATACTAGACTGGCACCGGATAAACTTGGCATTTTTCATTTGAATTGTCAGGGGTTAAATAGTACATTGGATTATTTGTCGGAGCTGTGTATGCTATCTGATTTTCATATTCTTGCACTTACTGAAACATGGTTAATGAATAATAATTCTGGACTATTGGATATTTTAAATTATAATATGTATGTTAAGAACCGTACTCACCATCAGCATGGAGGACTTGCCCTGTATATTAGAACTGATTTGAATGTGAAGGTTAGGGATGATTTGTGTGTTAATAAAGAGATGATTTTTGAGTGTTTTGTTACGGAGGTTGATAAGAATGGTGACCCATTTTTTATTGCTGTTTGTTACCGCCCCCCTTCAGCTAGTGTAGATTGTTTTTTAAAATTATTAGAGCAACAAATGGACCTTCTAACTCGTAAGAACATGCCGTGTTTTGTGTGTGGGGATTTTAACATTGATTTGAAATTGTTAGCATCTAATTTAAAAGCCCGGAATTTTTTGAATTTAATGTTAGGTTATGGGATGCATCCTGCTGTAAATATTTGTACTAGAGTGACGGAGTCATCTTCATCTCTAATTGATAATGTATTTTTGAATGTTCCCCATGATTCGTCAAGTGTTGTGTTAAATGATGTTTCGGATCACTTTGGTTTGGCTATATTAGTTCCGGGTATATTTAAGAATATTAATATTAATTGTGATGCTCGCCCTAAGCCTAAGAAATTATTAGTTGATTCAAATACTATTTCAAGATTTAAGCTTAGGATAGAACAGTTAGACTTTAAATTTTTACAAGAAGAATTAGATTTAAATTTGAAGTTTGAGCTTTGGTATGGTAAGATTAAGGATACGTTTTTGGAATGTTGTGAAGTGTCAGGAATACAGAAGAGAAGGGTGTCTCCGAATAAACCTTGGATTACAAAGAGTTTGTTACAGTCAATTAATAGAAGACGTTTTTTATATAAGTTGTCAACAAGGAGCAATGATCCTCATGATAAAGTAATATATAGAGTTTATAATAGTAGGTTAAATGCTGCACTCCGACTGGCTAAGGTAGAATATTATAAGGTTAAATTTAAAAAAGTTGAGGGTAACCCGAGTAAGACTTGGAAATTGATTAAGTCGGTGACTTGCCCTGGTAGCGTCTTGATCCGCCCAGATAATATGGGAATGAATAATAATGTTGCAGATGAGATGTGTAATCACTTCGCTACTATTGGGCAGCGTGTGTCATCATCGGTGCCAGTATTTGATCAAGATGGAGATTTTCGTCAGTTCCTACCTGAAGATTGTGATGTGTCTGCGTACCTTAAATCTGTAACTATTGATGAATTATTTGATGTTATAAATAATATGAAAAATGGTGCATCAGGAGGCGATTTTATTTCGTTGAAGGTTTTGAAGTCGATATTACCTGTTATATCTAGTCATTTTTTAGGACTGATAAATAATTGTTTAAAAGCTGGAATATTTCCCGATTGTCTAAAGTGCGCGAATGTTATCCCGATATTTAAAGGAGGGGATAAGAATTGTTTTAGTGATTATAGACCGATTTCTTTACTGCCATTTATTTCTAGAGTGTTTGAAAAGTTGATTCATAGTAGGATGGTAAGTTTTTTCGAAAAAAGACAATTTTTTAGTTCTAGTCAGTTTGGGTTTAGGAGTCATCATTCTACAGAGCATGGAGTTTTGTTTTTAACAACTTTTATTAATGATGCTTTAGACAAGGGTCTGAAGATAGCTTCGATATTTTTGGATATTACTAAAGCATTTGACTCTGTTGATCATGATATACTAGTTCAAAAGCTATATAGTAGTGGTATACGTGGTGATTTTTTAAATGTGATAGTTAGTTTTCTTAGTGGAAGGACTCAGTGTGTCGTGATGGATGGAGTTACGTCTAAAATTGAATATATTTCGATTGGAGTACCTCAGGGTTCCGTTTTGGGCCCTTTGTTGTTTTTGGTTTATATAAATGACCTTTGTAGAGCTTCAAGTAATGTGTCTTGTTCTTTAGACCTTGATAATTACGGTACTAAAGGAATTCTACCATGTTTTGCTGATGATGCCCATTTCACTGTAGCTGCTAGAACTGAAAATGAGCTGATGACTATGTTGAAACAAGGTATTTCTTCGATTGAAAAGTGGATGCGAGTAAATAAATTGAAACTGAATCATAATAAGTCGAATTTTTTGATTTATGGTAGAATTACTGGACATTATCCATGGATTAATAATATAGAAGTAGGGCACCATACTATTGTAAGATCTACTAGTACTAGATACCTTGGTGTTATAATTGATGAAAGCCTTAGTTTTAAAGACCATATTGCATCTGTTAACAGCAAATTGTCTCGTAATATTGGTATTATGCGTAAACTTAGGTATCTTTTTCCGTGTGAAATTCTGAGAATGTTGTATTTTTCTATGGTTCACCCATATCTCATTTACTGTTGTATGGTTTGGTCGAAAACATTCGTAACTCACCTTCATCCGCTCTGCGTAACACAGAATATGGCAATTAGAGTTCTTTATGGTAATCAAATTGACCTATCTGTATCGGTGAGGCATCTTTACAGCGAGTATAAAATTCTACCGTTGGCAGGAATATGTGTATTCTATAATGCTCTGTTTATGTTTAAATATTTAGCTTCGGAGTTACCATCATGTTTTTCAGGAATGTTTAGTCTTGCGTCTACTACTCACGATCATTTGACACGATCTTCTCAGTTGGTGCGAAGACCAGCTATGGTCACGTCTAGGTCTAGGTTTTCAATTCGCCATGTTGTTCCGTTAGTTTGGGAGAGTTTGCCAGAGGATTTGAGGAATGTTGGGGGTTTGCAGGATTTTCGTAAGTCGCTAAAGAACCATTGTTTTGATGTGTATATTTTGAATGGATTATTCCACGCCACTTAAGTTTTGTTTTTGAGGAGGGCTTAGTTGCAGCTGAATATGATTATAGTTATTATAATTTTGTTGGGTGTTGTTTGGAGGTTCGTTGGTTTTCGGGTCCGGTAAGTTGAGCTCTATTTTTTTTTTTTTTTTTTTTCTCTATTTCTTTTTTTTGTTTTTTTTTGTTTTTGTTTTTTTTCTTTTTTTTCTGTCTTTTTTTTTTGGTTTTCTTGGTTTTTTGATTTATTAGGAGGGTTTTCTCCCGCACAAGCATTGCTTCAGGGAATCGATGATGTATATATATTTTTTTTTAAATAAACCCAATGTTACAATGTTACAATGTTAACCAAATCAATGGGGTTTTAGAAGATATAAAAAGAATGGTAATTACGCTGCAAAAACAAAAACAAAACAAAAACGAATCAGACAATACTTTGGCCAGAAAGAAAAGAAGCTTAATCGGTATTGTAGGGGAAATCTCAGAATATATATTCGGTACGGTATCTGAGACAACGTGGAAGGAAGCAGAAAAACGAATAGGGAAAGTCGAAGTAACAAATCAAAATCTTCTACACTTGGTAGACAAACAACTAACAATTTTAAAACATCACGAAACAAGGATATCCAAAATCGAAGAAAAAGTTAATCAAACAATCAATACGCTTTCCATTTTTAAAAAGGAGATAACCAATGCAGTATTCATAACTCTAAAACGAATAATAGGAAATCAAAGTGAAATCATAGAAGATATAAATCTTCAGATGGCTCTACAGTTATTATCTAGTGCCATCATGGAAATATCTCATGAATTTAATCAATTGGAGTTAGAGTTTCTAACCCTTTTGACAAAAAATTTACCAGCACGACTCTAAGCCCAGGTAAATTAATAAAAGTACTCAAAACCATAGAAAGTCATTTGCCTTATCAATTGAGACTAGGACTAGAACCAAATTTCGAGAATATTCTATACTTTTATAGCATGGCGGAAAACTATTTGAAAATTAAGCAAGGGGAGTTATGGATATTCTTAAAGGTACCCCTAGTTAAAAATGAAGAATACGCGTTGTTCCAAATAGATACTTTCCCTACAAGGTTGACGAACACCACAAGCTGGATTAAGATAAATAATTTGCCCCCATATATAGCCATTTCCAACTTAAAATATAGGATACCAGAGCAACAGGAAATAATTAAATGTCAAAACGATAAACTACCCTTTTGCAACTTAGGGACTATATCGCATCTACGCGCAAGAAAAATCTGTGCTATTAAACTTTGGGAGGAGATGGATCACTCAAATCCCTTACCAAAAGAATGTGATGTTGATATAGTAAGCGAAATTAATCTTGAACTATGGAAAAAAATAAGTGAAAATGATTTCATATTCAGCGTTCCACAGCCCTATATGGCACAGTTAAGATGCAAAAATTCTTCTGGGTTGAAGAATACAAGAGAGATACGAATAGAAGGGATGGGCCTGGTTAATATTCCCCCATCCTGTCGTTTAACGACAAGAGAGACAATTATATCATCTCCAATTGTGGAAATTACGGAGATAATATGGACAAATGGGGTATAAAACCGATACCCAACATAAATCTTTTTAAAGCAACAAATTTGGAACAAAATAATGAAAAAATTAAGAAAGTACAAAAGATGTTAAAGAAATTAATTGATATCTCCATACCCGAAAAAATAAAAGGAGAAACACCCAGATTTCTGACAACCCTGGAAAATCTAAATAAAAATCTGGACATAGATTATCCCATTTTCCAAACAAAAAATAGAAAGAACCACTTACTATAAAGGCTTATTAACCTATACTTGGGGATATTTCATAACTACTATCTTGGTTCTGGGATTGATTATATGTGGTCTTAAATATTGGTATTCTATGAAACATCAAACCCCCGGGGGGAAGGATATAAGAAACCCTGTCTGCACAAAACTATAATATATCGAAAAAAAAAAAAAATGGTTATCTACAACCGCAGACAGTTCGGTTGGCACTATAATTTCATAAATATGAAAGTAAAAGACAAATCCATGATTGATAATGAGGCGATTTTATTACTGTGTCAGCAATAATATTTGTTACTGTAAATAAATTTGCAATTCGAGTGTTTACTGATGAAAAAAAGAGTTATACCACTTTTTTAGTGTTGCTTTGCGAAAAATCGACTTAAAAAAAAAAATGCTTGATGCTTTAAAGTAACTTCTAAAACTTTAACCAAATATATTTTTAGGTAAAAGTTTTTTGTTACTTAACATACTTGTGTAAGTTATTACACATTGCTTATATATATATATATACTATGTTTTTATTAACTTTAAGTTTTAACTAGTGATTTAATGTTATATGTAAATGTTGGACTTCGAGTCAACGTATAAATATTTTTATTGTGAAACAATCTGTTAAGTGATTAATAATTCTATATTAAGAGTAAACAGAGGAGAAAGTAATTAAAAGTAATTAACTTTCGTTAAAAAAAAGAATACAGTGATATATACAAATTTCGAGTGTTTCTTTCCACTATATATGTAAAACTATGTGCTTTATATGTATTCTAATGTGAATATTTATTTTAGATACAGCCTTAGCTATTTTTTTTGGAAATTAAATTTTTCGTAGCATCCTTTCGGATCCATTTTTTTTCAATCATATTTTGACACATTTTTGGAAAGTAACAAATTTTGAAGCCACTTCAAATATATCCTGATACTATCATCTCATACCATCAGAAACCAAACCATACCTGATCAACTGGTATTTTGGAAACTATAGCAGTATTACAGACTCTACTACAAGTTCATCAGACAGTGAGATAAAATCAGAACTTAATTTAGGCCTAGAAAATGTGCTACATAGCCCAAATGGCTTATGTTATTGAAATATTTGAAAATGCTTTGTGCTGGAAAAATATGTGAAAATTTAAAAAAATCAAAAATGTTATGTGTAATTTACCCAAGGCATTTCTAAAACGAAAAATAAACGGTATATCAACCACATCACACAGATAAATTAAATTATTAATGGGAATTAAATTTAAACTCAAAAAAATTCATAAAACTTTTCTAATATAAATCTAATTTAAGCAAAACCACTAATATAATGCTAAAGCCACTTGGGGTCAAGTTAAAACAGAAGATGCATATGAAGAAGGTTAAAAAGAGTATTTTTCAGTCCTAGAGACAGAGAAAAAGAGAAACAAGGATGAATTTCAAATTGAAATCCTTCGACAAAAAAAGAACATGGCCTATATTGGACCAGAAACATGACCCTAAGGAAACCCATTGAGGGTAGATGCACATAATGACCCAAAGATGGCAGCATAATAGCTGTAAACAAAATTAAGTTGTTTTAAAAGTAAAATATTGAGAATTGGGACAATTCTTCTTTAAATGGGGTTTATTGTGGTAAAGTTTTCTAATTTAGTTAATAATTAATTGAGTAAAAATATATTAAGACGCAAAAACAAAGTTTCAAAATACCACTTTTTAAGATAAAGATACAAATCATGGAATGTGTAAGCTTGGAGGGAACTTGCTCAATAACCAATTTCCTGGCTAAATGCGTCAATGTACCGGAAGGACGTGGTTAGTTTTTCATATATATACCCAGATTTTTGAGACTGAAGAAAGACTTTTTGACTTGCAGGGCGAACCTCTGCCCGTTTATTTTCTCGTTAGAAATACCTTGGGATCTTGTCGGATCATTGTAAGTGTCTGTATCTTATTATATATTATTGTAGTTTCTGAGACTTGTGGTCTACTTGGGACAGCCAGTCCCAGTAGAATATCTATATCTGTTATTATTATATGTTAAATGAATAAAAGTATTGTATTTTAGACAACCTCTCCACAATCTACCATTAGCCCCTCGAACATACCCAGTTGGTACGCCTCATTAGTTCGGTCATAGCCTAAGGCACGCTACCAAAGTTTAATTACCTTAGGGCCAGAGTTTATCTCCCCTATAAAGGGAGAATAAAGGCATCTACGACTAAAACACCCAAATACCATAAAATACACTTCACAAGCACATTTTTGCCTAAGTATTGGAAGCCGGAAGCGACTGTAGCGTAAAAGCAATGGGAAATAAAATCGCTTATAAATGAAAAAAAAAAACTTGCAAAGAATTTCCAGATTATTTGCAGATATGTGTTTTCGGGAAAGAACGAGCAATTGCAAAAATACAGTTTAAAATGTGAAAAATTAGTTGAAGTAATTAACTAGGTAGATGTGGTGCTAGATAATTAGTTTTAGCACTACGTTTGCGCTATTGATATTTTTTTTTATTACAAAAATATATATCTAGGAAAATATTTTGTTTTATGTCATAAATTTGCCAACTATGTCCTTTTATGTCCTAAATTTCTAAAATATTGCCTTTATTTGCCCTATTATGTTACTGTGCCCCCCACATGAGAATATGTCATTTGGACATAAAATATGTCCGGTTGGCAATCCTGGTTACTGGTAGGTGAAAAATTAAGGGCTTAGGAGGCGGTCCCTATATTTGCTCTGTAAAAAGTTGCAAAAAAGAGGCACAGTCTTGGCTGTTATTTTTTAAATACATTAAAACCAGATTTTGGAAAAGACCCATGGACAGGGTCGCCCAACTTGCACACTTTTTGTGTGAAATGTACTCTTTTTTTTCATTGCACTCTTTCACTCCACGGACCGGATTTGCACTCTCTTTGCGCATTATTTGCTCTTTGCACTATTTTCAAAAAAAAATTAAATAAAAAACAAGTTTTTTTAACTGAAAGTAAGGAGCGACATTAAAACTTAAAACGAACAGAAATTATTCCGTAAATGAAAGGGGCTGTCCCCTCCTCAACGCCTCGCTCTTTACGCTAAAGTTTTTTATTGTTTAAAAAAATAGAGTTGTGAGAAAGTCAAACTTTAGCGTAAAGAGCAAGGCGTTGAGGAGGGGACAGCCCCTTTCATATACGAAATAATTTCTGTTCGTTTTAAGTTTTAATGTCGCTCCTTACTTTCAGTTAAAAAAACTTTTTTATTTAATTTTTATTTTTAATTTTTTAAAATTTTTTTTTAAAAGTTTTTTTTATTTAATTTTCGAACTTTTTTTAATAAATGCAGTTTTTGATCTTGGCTCACAGTACATGAATAATTAAAACAAAATTTTCATATTAATTTACTTTTATTTTGTTAAATGGCTTTCTCGAAACTTGTTTCATTTTATTTACGAACGTTTTTATTAGTAATAAATATACGTAACTTGCGAATTAACTTACGTAACGAACTTCTATATTCATATATTTTTAATACATATATTAGGGGGTTCGCCCCCTAGTCAATACCTTGCTCTTTAAGCGAAAGTTCAAATTTTGTTCCAATTCTTTAAAAATGACCGCTTAATCACTAAGGCCGTTAATTAGAATAAATAGCTCTTATGAAAGTACTAAAAAATCTTTGGCTTAAAGAGTGAGGTATTGACTAGCGGGGTGAACCTAATCATATATGTAATATTTTCTGTTCGTTTAAAGTTTTGATGTTGCTGCTGTTGCAGTTGAAAAATTTGTTTTTTTATATTTAATTTCTGATCTTTTTTTAAATAATACTGGGAAGTCCGGCGTCCCCTTCATAGCCCTTCATGTCCCTTCCCCCATGAAAACTTCCTCCATGGAAATATCCTCCTACATAACCCCCGACCCCAGGCACGTACGCGGGAATTTGTTTCGGGGGGGGGGTGCCCAATTTGTTTCGGGGGGGGGGGGGGGCAAATCCTTCAAACCCATTATTCTGTGAGGAAAATCAGAAAATTATGGGAAAATGAAAAAAATCTTGAGATTTCGGGGGGGGGGCCCGGGCCCGGAGGCCCCCCTGCATACGTCCCTGCCCGACCCCCCCCCCCCCCACCCCCCCACTACCAGGAAAAATCTCCCCTGAAAACGGCTGCACTGTATACTTCCCAATAACCAATACTATATGTTAACATTGGGTAAAGTTCATAACTTTCAGCCCTCTTCCCGGGAACTTCGGGGGGTTAAGTCATCCTAAAAGACATACTTATAATATTTTCGAACATGCTGAACAAAATGGCTATCTCAAAATTTTGATCAGATGACTTTGGGAAAAAAATGAGCGTGGCAGGGGGCCTACTTGCCCCCCATTTTTTTGGTCACTTCAAAAGGGCACTAGAACTTTTAATTTCCATTCCAATGAGCCCTCCCACGATATTCTAGGAACACTGGGTCGATACGATCACCCCTGGGAAAAAAAGTAAACACGCACCCGTGATTTTTCTTCTGGCAAAAAATGCAAAATTCCACATTTTTGTATATAGGAGCTTGAAACCTCTACAGTAGGGTTCTCTGATACGCGGAATATGATGGTGTGCTTTTCATTCAGGTTCTATAACTTTTAGGGGGTCTTTCCCCCTTTTTTCGAAAATCAGCCAAATTTTTTCAGGCGCGTAACTTTTGATGGGTAGGATTAAACTTGCTGAAACTTATATATTTTAAATCAGCATTAAAATCCGATTCTTTTGATGCATCTATTTGTATCAAAATACCGTTTTCTAGAGTTTCGGTTACCATTGACCGGGTCCCAATAACGAATACTATATGTTAACATTGGGTAAAGTTCATAACTTTCAGCCCTCCTTGTGGGGGCTTCGAGGGATTAAGTCATCCTAAAAGAAATAGTTATAATATTTTCGACCATGCTGAATACAATGGCTATCTCAAAAATTTTGATCGGGTGACTTTGGGAAAAAAAATGAGCGTGGGAGGGGTCTAGTTGCCCTCCATTTTTTTGGTCACTTAAAAAGCACTAGAACTTTTAATTTCCGTTCCAATGAGCCCTCCCATGATATTCTAGGGCCACTGGGTCGATACGATCACCCCTGGGAAAAAAAACAAAAAAACAAAAAAACAAATAAACACGCATCCTTTCTTTCTTCTCGCAAAAAATGGAAAATTCCACATTTTGGTAGATAGGAGCTTGAAGCCTCTACAGTAGGGTTCTCTGATACACTGAATATCATGGTGTGATTTTCATTAAGGTTCTATAACTTTTAGGGGGTCTTTCCCCCTTTTTTCGAAAATCAGCCAAATTTTCTCAGGCGCGTAACTTTTGATAGGTAAAATTAAACTTGATGAAACTTATATATTTGAAATCAGAATTAATATCTGACTCTTTTGATGTATCTATTGGTATCAAAATTCCGTTTTTTAGAGTATCGGTTACCATTGAGCCGGGTCGCTCCTTACTTACAGTTCGTTACCACGAACTGTTTGATAATGATAGAAAAAATATGAAGCAAAATAAAAAAATCAAATTAAATTATTTAAGTGCAAAAAATATAACAGCTAGCTAGTATGATCTCTGTTATCCCTATTTGGGCCGTCCCCCGGGCGTCTTTCTGGTATTTTCAACCACTTACAAAGAAGTAGATCAAAGTATAAATAACAAGTGAAAACGTAGCAGATTCAACATCAATTTTTATAGAAGGAAGTTAAAAGTTGTTGGGAACAGCCATTTTTCTTAGAAATGGAAAAATGAGTATGCAACATGCAGTAAGGCGATGTAGAATTAACCACCAAAACAAACCTTTTCAAACTCTACTTTCAAACTGATAAATTCTGCAAAGACTTTAGGCCTATACACCATTTTAAAGCGTGAATGACCCATTTCTTCTTGTGATAGCCAATTTTTCTGAAATAAAAATCTTATCTTACGAGCCACGGGTCCAAGAATTTGCTTTGGATGGGACCCATACTATTAGGATGACATAAAAGGGTGCATTAGGAAAATATGTGGTAGCCTAAAGTTGTAGTTTAGACACTTCTTGCTATCTCGGAAAAGCAGTTGAGTTGGGTGAATGACACTTTCAGAAATGAATCCAAGGCAAAAAAAAAAAATTGGAGCCAATTTAAAAAATAACAATGAAAAATGGGTAAATATTGAGCAGTTTAAACTATTAACCTGTGAATAAAGTAATCATACCGCTCGATGCCTTTTCTTATGCTCTTTCCGAAAATAATAATCGCTTTTGGCGCAAATTCTCTTCACCCCACCGCTATACCAATCCAGGGTATATATTTGCAGATTTTTTTTTCGGGGGGGGGGGGGGGTAAAGTTCACACTTACCTCTACGGTCAAAATTGCACCCTGAATTCAAATTTAACATTCATTTGCGCGAAAATGGCCTTCCTACTACTCAACAGAATGAATTTATTCCCCGATGTTTCTAGTGTAGAAAATAATATTTTCTTTTTTTTTTATACAGGAAGAGAGCGAAAACAAATATGTTATTGTTTTAACTTGCCTGTTTTTAAGACTTGCATACTGTCCATTGTGTTTCAGTTGTCTTTTAACCTTTATTGTTCTATAGGGTGTTATGGAACTTATGATTCTGCAATTTATTATTTAAACTCTATACTTACAAGAGACTAAGATATTCCATTTCTAACATATTTTGTAACTCGTTTGATTGTTTGTTTTAATTAGTAATTTATTTATCAAGGAGGCACACTTGTGCCTCTATAAAGAGGCAACCCACCACAATGTTAAGCGATTTCAGGTCCTAGAGGTCGCAGAGAGACGGCGGTGATCGCATTTTGTAGCCCAAGCTCAAACTAAGAAACGTGTAAAATTTAATCCTCCTCCGACTTTATCTTCATGGGGTAAACTGGGCTGGAAGTTTCGACCCTCCCACCACAGCCCCCCTTTAACGTTGTCCGATTGGGCTGAAATTTAGAGGTTAAGCTTTCCTAGGACCCGGGAGCTTATCCTCGATATTTCAGCTCAATCCGACCACTCCTTCCCTGTGTTCAAAAAATCAAATATAGCCACTTAAAATTCATTTTTTTTTTTTCTTAGCCACGCCTACAGGCCACAGTTGGCAACTGATCCGGGTGAATGAGGACTCATTCTAAGCAGAATTCAACCTGTTAGGGCCTTTTGATATTTTCAGACCGAAAAAATTATCCACCGAATTTACATTTACGAAAAACCTCGTTTTCCCATAAGAGCCCATGTTAATTTTTCCCACCACAACCCCCCTTTAACGTTGTCGGATTGGGCTGAAATTTAGAGGATAAGCTTTCCTGGGGCCTGGGAGCTTATCCTCGAAATTTCAGCTCAATCTGATCACTCCTTCCCTGTTTTCCAAAAACCAAATATCAAGTTTTGTGGGAATTTACTTGCGTCAAAAATAGATTCCATTTACTAAAAAACAATTACAATTGTGTCTCTTTAGTCCAGCGGTTGATACTCCAGACTGTCAGGTGGAAAACCCGGGTTCGATTCACCGTCAGAGCGAATTTTTTATATACTGAATTTAAACTTTAAAAAAGAAACTCAGTTTCTTTTTTAAATTATTTGAAAAAAATTACGTTTTCTAAAGAGTTAAAGAGGCTGAGTTACATGGTCGACCCTTAAAACCTACAGGGATTAGGAGGCACAGTTGGGGGGCTGTTAAAGAGGCTGAGTCACAAGTTCGAACCTTAAAACGTACAGGGATTAGGAGGCACCCTGTACGACGTGATTTGAGTATTCAGGGATTAAAAGCCTTAACAAAAGAATGTTCAAGAGCGGGGGGTTTGGGGGATGGCAGCCCCCCAACTTTAACTCCTGACACGATCAGCTAACAGTTATTCAAGCAATAATAAGTAATAAACTGTACAAAAACGTGCAGAAATTATTTGAAAAAAACTACATTTTCTAAAGAGTTAAAGAGGCTGAGTTACAAGGTCGAACCTTAAAACGTACAGGGATTAGGAGGCACAGTTGGGGGGCTGCCGCCCCCCAAACCCCCCGCTTTCGCAGCCTTTAAATAAAAAAAAGTTTTTTAAACTGAAAGTAAGGAGCGACATTAAATCTTAAAACGAACAGAAATTATTCCGTATATGAAAGGGGCTGTGCCCTCCTCAACGCCTCGCTCTTTATGCTAAAGTTTTTATTGTTTAAAAAAAAGAGTTGTGAGAAAGTCAAACTTTAGCGTAAAGAGCGAGGCGTTGAGGAGGGCACAGCCCCTTTCATATACGGAATGATTTCTGTTCGTTTTAAGATTTAATGTCGCTCCTTTTTTTTTTTTGCTCTTTTGGATTCCTAAAAGGCCTTCTTGTATTAAAAACTGGTTTTAATAACAACTAAAAAAAAATACATTTTAAAGTTTTTTTTGGCTCCTTTATAGAATATATGTCATGTAGGCTAAGGCTGAACTGCTGCTTTTTTATTGCTTTTGGCTGCTCATTTGGATATTATTCATTTTTTCTTTTGGGGATTCATTCCACATTATAAACTGATAAATACCTAATATCAGTCAAATTATAAACTGCATCTAAAAGAAGTAAATTTATCAAATTGAAAAATACATGATGAACACTTCACATGAAAAAACTTCAATTACAATGAAACAAAAAACACTTAATGGTTTATTTGGTATGAAGAAAAATGAAATGCCAGCTATTTTCTTAGGTAAAAAATGAAAAGCTCATCCGATTTAATTGTAATTAAATAAAATAATAAGCAGACTGAAGTAGGTCCAGGAAGATGTTGAAATTTTCATCCTAGTTCGTCACTTTTAATCCAAGCAAAATGTTAGGACACTTAGTATCAGTTATTGAGTTTAAGCTTTGATTTCCAAATGCTCACAAAAATTACCAAATTTAAGAAAGTCGCAACATTAAGTCACCTGTGGTCAAAACACACAAAGACTCCTCTTTGATCCCCACCCAGGCTCAAAGCTTCTGCTATGGTCATTTCCATGGAAATCTCCAAAGAGTTTCTTTTTAAAATAGCTTTCAAGCGTAGTTAGGGGTATTTAGCCTTTTTTGCTTTTCTTCAAAGCTTTGAAAAAAGTGTTATAGTATTCCAAATGTTACATTTGTTATATTTGTGCATATTTTTGGTAATCATTTGTGGGGTGATCGAATTTTTTAAACCACTGTAGATACGTAAGAACATTGCAACATCTAGTACCCTGAGGTCATAAGACTGTCAAAGACTCCTCCTTGAACCACCCAAATTGAAAGCTTTTATTATGACCTGGCCTTTTAATGTAACTTGGGCACTGGACCGAGGGTGCCATTGTCACTCGAACGCACCGTTAGGTGGGGATGTCGATGTTGCTTTCGTCACACCAGTTCGTTTTAGTGTGAATCTGCCTGGTACTTATGAATGAATGTTTTCAAAGCAAACCCGTTTCATCAATAAGAAAAAAACGGGTTGGACGCATATGTCCCTTTCCCTTTGGACAATAAAACCATGCAAGTGCTGTATCAAGTATAAGTCACGAAAATCTTGTTAATTTGTCTCAACTTTTAAACTCTTTGGCATCCCTGCTTGCAATAAAAAAAAAAAATCAAGGTACTACGTATCACTTAAATATAAAAGCTCCCTATCCCCCCCCTCTGGATACCATCTTGATAGGATACCGTCTCTGCTTTAAATAAAAAAAAAATTAACTTATTGGCACCCCTGCTTTCAAAAAAAAAATCGAGATATTATCATTTGAATATGATAGCTCACTACCCCCCCCTCTGGATACCACCTTGATAGGATGCCTTCTCTGCTTTAAATTAAAAAAAAATAATATCTTTTTGGGATCCCTGCTTTCAATAAAAAAATTTCGAGATATTATAATTTAAATGTAATACCTCCCTACCCCCCCCCCCTCTGGATACCACCTTGATAGGATACCGTCTCAGCTTTCATTAGAAAAAAATTACTTAATAATTAACTAGGTCACTATATGGTTCAAACAAGCCCGCAAAATAACGTTAAACAGCTTAGTGTTCCTTGAAAAAAATTGAGGGAATGAGTAAAGGGTTACAGAGACAACAACAAAAATGTCGAAATTATTCAGATATACCTCAAAGTATTGGAAAACTGAGTCATAGATTCGCCGTGGCATTCAATAAGATCTAAAGAATCTAATTAAAAGAGAGCACACACAAAAGCCAAATTAGGCCAGTAGCCTATGAGAAATCGCAAAATACCCAAGACAATGAACAAGTCCTAATGGGGTGCCCTGGGTCTATCAAAATATTTCAATGGTTTCCCAGGGAATTTGATATCATTTTCTTTTGTCTCCACTTTAAATGAAAAAAAATTATCTTTTTGGCATCCCTGCTTTCAAAATAAAGAGGTATTATCATTTGAAAATGATAGCCTCCTACCCCCCCCCCCTATAAGCAATAATTTACAATTTATTTATGAATCATATTTTTGGGGGAACTTCAGGTTCGAACTTTAATTCCCTAACCTTTTACATGGCTTAGTTTATAGCTAAATGTTGTCTCAATAGAACGGTTTCTTTTTTTTTGGGGGGGGGGGGACTAAAAATGTTTCAGAAAGAAGATTGTATATTCTATCAGGCGTTCAACAATTGAGTTTTAAACATTAAGAAAATCTTATCTAAAAACAGCAAAAAAAAAAAAAAAATCTGCAAACTTACAATTCAGCTGTAGAAACAATCTGTCGGCTGTCAATTTCAAAATCCAACTGAAGGCTGAAGCTGTATAGTAGTGATTGTGTTCTATAATTCTATTCAACTTGAAAATAAAATTCTTGACTACGAATGATGTAAGAAATAGCGATTGGGAAACTGCATTCGAAATGATTTAAACTCATTTCATAAGACGATACTGTTTTTTGTCAACATATTAAGAACTGTGTATATTGTAATATTTGCAATTGCATATTTCATCTGTTTGGTTTTTATGCAAAGTAACAAAAGAGACGAAAATTAATGAACAAGAGAGTAGTGAAGTATTATGGTATGCAAAGTAATATTTAGCAGGGAAAGTCACTGGTGATAAATCGCTATGGGTGGCACCGTGACTGCGTGATTTTCGGGGATTTGGGGAACCAATTTTTTTTCGGGGAAATAACCAAAAATTCGGGGATAGTGCAAGCCCTACTTGATTTCTAATAAGGAAAATCGAAATACTAAACCACACGAGAAGGAAAAGCTCCGACTTAGCGGTTGACGCAATAAAGAATTGCCGCAAAATTAATTTAAAGTCGACCCAACGCCGCCGCCTCTGCAGGCGGCGGCGCGCCTGCGGAACGCCAGTGGCGTTACGACACTTCGGCGGCGTTCGACCGGGCCTCTCGTTGGCGGCGTTCGGTCGATCCGCCGGCGCGGCGCCGGGTTATATTGATAACAATAGATACATCGAAAGAATTGCTGATTCCAAATATACAAACATCATTAAGCTTACTGTTACCCACCAGAGGCTACGAGCCTGAGAAAACTTGCTGGTTTTTCAAAAAGGAGGGGGGACACTCACAAGAATTTAAGGAATCTTAATGAAAATTCAATCGGCTGCAGCGTATTAGAGAACTATACTGTAGAGGTTTCTAGCTCTCATCTGCAAAAAATGCGGAATTTTGTCTTTTGCAAGAAAAAAAAATCACGACGCCTGTTTGTTTTAATTTTTAGTTTATTAATTTTTTGTTTCGTTTCCCCCAGGGTGATCATATCGCCCACTGGTCCTAGAAGATCGAAAAAAGGATTCATTTGAATGGAAATTAAAGTTCTAGTTTTTTAAGTGACGAAATAGGTTGAAAATCAAATAGCCCCCGCCCTCCCAGGTCTCTTTATCCCAAAAGTCATCCAATCAAAATTTTGAGATAGCATTTTGTTCTGCATAGTAGAAAGGTCTGACAACTCTGCCTTCGGGGATGAGTAGACTCTTCACAGCCCCTTGGGAAAGGGCTGAAGTTATGAAATTTGCCCAGTGTTTATCTAGTACAGTATTTACTATTAAGAAGTATGCAGACATTTTCCGGGAGAGATTTCTGCGGGGTTGGACTTTCCCCGAGGATAATTTCCCATAGGGAGGGAAGTTTTTTTTTTTTGGGGGGGGGGGAGAAGGTGAATTTTTCAGGGGAAATCTTACACGGAGGATTTTGAAAAAAAATATCTATTTTTTATTTTCCTTACTGTCACTTCAGCGACTCAATCTTACATGTGGAAATGTTTCGGGGGAATTGTTCGAAGAAGTTTTCAGCGGAGTTCAAATTGGCGGGGGGATTTTTCCTTGAGGGGGGATATTCCTCGGGAGAAACTTGTCATTTGCGGGGGGGAATTTTCCGGAAATATTTTTCACGGAGGGTGAAGTTTTCGCTATGGCTTTAAAAACGACCAGAAATTAGATGTAAAACAAGTCTTTTTTTCAAATGAAAGTAAGATAAGGAGAATTTTTCTGGTGGAATTGTCCACAGGAAATTTTCTGGGACGGGAGGGAATTTTCAGCCAGGATGGAATTGTCCAGGTAGAATCTTCCGGGGGGATTTTACGCGGGAGAAACTTTCCATGGATAATTTCTGTGAGGAGGAATCTTCCATTTAGGGGGAGGTGGTTTTCCAAGCCTGACTTGGAAAATGATCAGAATTTTTTTTTCAATGAAAGCAAGGAGAGGTATTAAAACTTAAAACGAACAGAAATTGTTCCGGATATTAGGGAATGTCCCCTCTACCATAACTCGCTCTATACGCTAGAATTTAATTTTCTGTCCCAATCCTTTTAGAAGGAGTCCTGAAACACCAAGACTGTTGAACTAGAATAAGAATCTTTTTTAAAATACTAAAAAATTTTAGTGTTAAGACCGAGGTATTGAGTAGGGGATGCCCTCTCGTTTACGAAATAATTTATGGTAGTTTTAAGTTTTAATACTGCTCGTTACTGTCAATTGAAAATATTGTTTTTTTTAATTTAATCATGATTGGAGTAGCTGGCGGGTAGAGCTAGGAATTAGAAAAGTAGTACACAAAAAACAACTAGAAAATCGTTGAGGACTTCGTGACAAAAAAGACTTTTGGCAGTGCGGGACAGGCTGTTTAATGCAAGACTTTAAACAGTAAAGGACAGGGAAGGAGCCTTGCACCCTGTATATATACCTCATATTTATTTGCCTCAAGCATCTTAGTGCTGAGGCGAGTATGTTCTTATTAAGAATTAAATAAATAAAAAAGTTTTTTAAACTGAAAGTAAGGAACGACGTTAAAACTTAAAACGAACAGAAATTATTCCTTATATGAAAGGGGCTGTCCCCTTCTTAACGCCTCGCTCTTTACGATAAAGTTTTTTATTGTTTAAAAAAATAGAGTTGTGAGAAAGTCAAACTTTAGCGTAAAGAGTGAGGCGTTAAGGAGGGGACAGCCCCTTTCATATTAGGAATAATTTTTGTTCGTTTTAGGTTTTAACGTCGTTCCTCACTTTCAGTTAAAAAAAAACTTGTTTTTTTTTATTTAATTTTTAAACGTTTTTGAATAAATGCAGGTTTTGATCTTGGCTCACCGTACATGAATAATTAAAACCAAATTTTATATTAATTTACTTTTATTTGGTTAAATGGCTTTCTCGAAACTTGTTTAATTTTATTTACGAACGTTTTTATTAGTAATAAATATACGTAACTTACGAATTAACTAACATAACGAACTTCTACATTCATATATTTTTAATACGTATATTAGCGGGTTAAGCCCCTAGTCAATACCTTGTTCTTTAAGCTAAAGGTTCGAATTTTGTTTTAATTCTTTAAAAATGACCGCTTAATTACAAAGGCCGTTAATTAGAATAAATAGCTCTTATGAAAGTACTAAAAAATCTTTGGCTTAAAGAGCGAGGTATTGACTAGGGGGTGAACCCAATCATATATACAATATTTTCTGTTCGTTTAAAGTTTTGATGTTGCTGCTGTTGCAGCTGAAAAACTTGTTTTTTTATATTTAATTTCTGATCTTTTTTTAAATAATGCTGGGAAGTCCGGTGTCCCCTTCACAGCAATGTCCCTTCCCCCATGAAAACTTCCTTTCATGGAAAGATCCTCCCCTATAACCCCTGACCAACCCTCCCCCCCACTACCAGAAAAAATCTCCCCTGAAAACGTCTGTATATTTCCCAATAACCAATACTATATGTTAACATTGGGTAAAGTTCATAACTTTCAGCCCTCCCCCCGGGAACTTTGGGGTATTAAGTCATCCTAAAAGACCTACTTATAATATTGTCGAACAAAATGGCTATCTCAAAATTTTGATCGGGTGACTTTGGGAAAAAAATGAGCGTGGGAGGGGGCTAGTTGCCCTCCATTTTTTTGGTCACTTAAAAAGGGCACTAGAACTTTTAATTTCTATTCCAATGATCCCTTCCACGATATTCTAGGACCACTGGGTCGATACGATCACCCCTGGGGAAAAGAAAAAAAAACAACAAATAAACACGCACCCGTGATCTTTCTTCTGGCAAAAAATGCAAAATTCCACATTTTTATAGATAAGAGCTTGAAACCTCTACAGTAGGGTTCTCTGATACGCTGAATATGATGATGTGATTTTCATTAAGGTTCTATAACTTTTAGGGGGTCTTTCCCCCTTTTTTCGAAAATTAGCAAAAAATTTTTAGGCGCGTAACTTTTGATGGGTAGGACTAAACTTGATGAAACTTATATATTTGAAATCAGCGATAAAATCTAATTATTTTTATGTATCTATTTGTATCAAAATACCGTTTTCTAGAGTTTCGGTTACCATTGAGCCGGGTCGCTCCTTACTTACAGTTCGTTACCACGAACTGTTTGATGAAAAAGGAAAGTGGAACTTTGAAATAATATGAATGATGTATTTACAATTGTTGCTTATGAATGCGTGGAGATGGAGCACCAGCCGTTAGTTAGAGTAACATGTCTGCAAAATGAAAACAGATTTCAGTGTTCAGGCTCAGTTATTTTTTGATATCTTTGAAAGAAATGTTTCTTCGTGCCTCTCTGTATTTTTTCTTGCTATTTGATTTTCATGGTAAATATTCATGAATATGCTTTGTTTAATTGCAGGTTTAATGAATATTAAACTTGAAAGTTTAATGAATATGAAAGTTTAATTAATTTTATTTTAAGAATTTTGTTAGTCGCTCACAGTTTTCCCATTGCAAATCAATGAAAGTCAAAAGTGCTATTATTAGTACAAATAATGAAAACATTTGGAAGACACTTAAATGGTTTTTCTCTATGTGAGTAGTTTTTATAAGGATTTTTCTGGTTTATTTTTGAATACATTTTTTCTAAGTAGTTTGTTTTTGTCACCCCTTTAGCCGGATAACCTAAATTAGATGAAGAGTAAATACGTTTTTCGATGTAGCTTTTTTGCAAGCTTTGTATAAGAGGTTAATCGTCTCATGCATTATACTTCTGGACTATAAAACAAAATATATATATTCTATTATAAAATAGTTACGAGAAATAAATAAATAAAGCTTCACCAGAGGCTTGTTTTTTTGATAAGAGAGACGAGAAACAGAATCCAACCAATACAGACAATATATAATTCTCCCACACGGATCATATACGCAAAAAGAACCATCTATTATAAAAAATCGGGGCTTCAAGCCTGCAACCCCAGAGGGTAGGGGAGGGGGAGTGATATTAGACATGGGTTTGGAGGGACAAGGTTGATATTAGATGTAATTTAAGACATATTAAGAACTGCTAAGAAAAATACCCATTTGATTGAGTACCTGTTAGATTTTCATCTCTTCCATGGAAAAAATTCCTTAATGTCCCCACCCTAACTTTTAAGCTGTAGTTCACCCCAAAATGACATTACATGACCCCCCCTCCTAACCCTAACAAGACTTTCTTCAGGCATTTTCTAATAAAAATTAGGGTTTTAAATCCCATGATTCAAGTTTCTGCAACCCAAGCCTACCATGATGCCCCGCAAAACACTCCACACTGCCATGGTATTTCACCCATGTAACACCAGCTCCCCCCCCTGGGCGAGCTGAAATTAGATGCAGTTTCAAGACATATCAAGAGCTTTTAAGGAAATTTCCCTTTTTCATTAAGATAAGTTTATGAATATTGAAAAATATCCTAACAATAGATTCCACCCTTCACCTAGCATTCATTTTCAGAGGGCGTCGTGATAATAGACGTAATTGTTTAGGACTTATTGTGGCTTATAAAATATATAAGCAATAACATGTGTAATTTAAGGAAAGACGAGAGGGGACTCCAGAAGAGTTTAGGGTGGCCGTCTGTTGGAGGGAGGGGAGCCTGTCTTTCTCCGTCACCAGCTTAAATCTGTTTTATTTTTTTTTCGTTACGCAAAGCGGTAATTTTCAAGCGTACATTTATTGTTATCCAGCCTCCATCCACTAAGGCACTGACCTGCTCGCTGATCGTCTCCAAGGAAGTTTCCCATCCACTGAACGGTTTGGCTCTACCCTGACGCAACCCAGGGCAAAATATTTCAGCAATAATATGAGGGAGGGGGTCATAACATACACAAAAAAACGTGTATTAAAGAAAACCGGAACTTCTAGCCTGCATCTCCAGAAGGTAGGGGAGGGGGGAGTGATATTAGATGGAATTTAAGATATTATGAACTTTTAAGGAAATATCTCTTTTTCATTAGGATAAATTCATGGATATTTCACAATATCCTAACAATATTTTCCAGCTCCCACCAAGTAGCCTTCATTTTCAGAGGGTGCCGTGATCATAGATGTAGTTTATTAGGCATTATTGAGGCTTATAAAAAAATAAAGAAAAACATACCTAATTTAAGGAAAGACGATGGAAGAGGACTCCAGGGGAGGGGGGACCGTCCGCGAGGGAAGGGGGGCCGTTTTTTTCCGTCAACAGCTCTTCACTGTTTTTTTTATCGTTACACAAACCGGTAATTTTCAAGAGTACACTTATTTTAAACCAGCTTCCATCCACTAAGGTACCGAAATGTTCGCTGGTCTCCTCCGAGAAAGTGTCCAGTCCACTGACCAGTTTGTCCCAGCCCGACACACCCGCAGGGGGGCATTTTTCAGCAAAAAGATCAGAACACGCAAAGGGTGGAAATTCTTGTTCCCGCTCTTCCCGTGCGCTATGGTGGAGTTTGGTCAGTGTTGTCTCATTCCAGAGACGGAATCCGACCATCCAACGTGATGCAGGGGACTTTGCTCAATGTTGACTCGTTCCGAGGGGGCAAAATCCGGGCTTCAGCTAGATGATAAGGGAGGTTAAAAATGATATTGCTCGTGATAACATAAAAAGTAGCAATAATAGGGAAGTTATCATTGAATTTCTAGGATATGCTCACCTCTAAAATCACATCATCCCAGTTTCTAGCGCTCAGCTGGCAAGGTTCGTGCACAGGCAAGATCCCCACCCTGGCAAAATTCCTGCCATTGGCACATTGTTTTTTCTGGAAGATCTCAGGATTTCCAGTGATCAGGTCTAATATAAATGACGCAAGTGTATCCCACAAACTAGACTAAAAGGACCCCTTAGAACAACCCCCCCCCCTGATCGCGGTACATACGTGGATGGTGCATATTATTAGTGGTGCATATCTTAAGCAAAGATATGAAATACACTGCCTTTCTGGGCTTTAATATTTCATAGCAATAACCCACATTCGTTTCTCACATGATGCTTTGTGAGACCGTTAGAGAAAATGATTTTTTTTTCTAGAACACCAACCATTCTTCAGTTTAATGTTTCTTGACAATTGGCAATAATAGAGTTCTGCTACCGCTATGACAAAAGTCATCATCGGTGTAAGAATCTTCTAACATTTGAAACATACAAACACCCAGAGACACTTTCTTAGAAGTAGCATTCTTTTCGTTATGATGACATCTTGTCTGCTAGAAGTAACAATCTTTCTGTCAAAAATACACTATTTTGCTTAGAAATAACATTTTTCGTTGTCATAACAAGTTTTCTGCCACGAAGTAGCAAGTTTTTCTTAACACTAACAAATTTTCCCTTCGAAGTATCAACTTTTTTCCTTAAAACTAATATACTTTTACTTAACACACTCAAATTTCTCTTCTAAGTAACATTTTTCTTCAGTGATAACACGTTTTCTGTTCGAACTAGCAACTTTTCTGACAGAGATACCAAATTTTTTTCTTAGAAGTATCAATTTTTCGTTGTGACAACAACTTCCTTAACACTAACAAATTGTTTCATCGAAGTAACAACATTCTTCCTTATTACTAACAAACTTTTACTTAACACTAACAGATTTTCTCTTGGAATCATCAACTTGTTTCCCTTAATACTAACATCATTTTCACTTAACACACTCAAATTTTTCTTAGAAATAAAGTTTTCCGTTATGATAACTAGTTTTCTGCCAGAAGTAGCAAGTTTTCCTACACTAACAAATTTCCCTTCGAAGTATCAACTTTTTTCCTTAAAACTAATATACTTTTACTTAACACACTCAAATTTCTCTTCTAAGTAACATTTTTCTTCAGTGATAACACGTTTTCTGTTCGAACTAGCAAGTTCTGTCAAAGATACCATATTTTTCTTAGAAGTAACAATTTTTTTATTATGATGACAACTCATCTGCTAGAAGGAACAAGCTTTCCTTAACACTAACAAATCTTCTCTTCGAAATAACAACATTCTTCCTCAATACTAACAAACTTTTACTTAACACTAACAGATTTTCTCTTCGAAGCATAAATATTTTCCTTAATACAAACAAACTTCTACTTAACACTAACAGATGTTCTCTTCCAAGTAACATTTTTCGTCACTGATAACATGTTTTCTGCTTGAACTAGCAAAATTTGAAAAGACGAAAAAATATTTCAAGTCTTATGTTTCAACGAGAAAATTCCAAAATGAACTTAGAAATATTTGAGTGTGTTAAGTCAAAGTTTTTTAGTATTAAGGGAAAAAGTTGTTGCTTCGAAGAGAAGATTTGTTACTGTTAAGGAGAACTTGCTACATCTGGCAGAAAATTTGTTATCATAATGAAAAATTGTTACTTCTAAGAAAATTTTTGTATATTTGACAGAAAGCTTGTTAGTTCTAACAGATAACTTGACATCATAACGAAAAATTATTCTTCTATGAAAAATTTTCTAGCTTTGACGAAAAACCTCGTGCTATTAGAAGGAATTTGTTACTCCTAAAATAAAAACTGTTACCTTTAAAAAAAATGAGTGTGCTAAGTAGAAGTTTTTTAGTATTAAGGGGAGAAGTTGTTGCTTTGAAGAGAAGATTAGTTAGTGTTAAGGAGAACTCGCTACTTCTGGCAGAAAATTTGTCATCATAACAAAAAATTGTTACTTGTAAGAAAATTTTTGTATGTTTGACAGAAAGCATGTTACTTTTAACAGATAACTTTACATCATAACGAAAAATTGTTACTTCTATGAGAAATTTGCTAGCTTTGATGAAAAACCTGCTGCTATTACAAGAAATTTGTTACTCCTGAGAAAAAAACTGCTACCTCTAAAAAAAATTTGAGCGTGTTAAGTAAAAGTTTGTTAGTATTAAGGGGAAAAGTTGTTGCTTTGAAGAGAAGATTAGTTAGTGTTAAGAAGAACTTGCTATTTCTGGTAGAAAACTTGTTATCGTAACGAAAAAATTGTTACTTCTAAGAAAAAAATTGAGATCTTCAACAGAAAACTTGCTTGTTCAAGCAGAAAACTTGTTATCACTGATTAAAAAATGTTACTTCTAAGAGAAATTTGAGTGTTTAAGTAAAAGTTTGTTAGTGTTAAGGAAAAAAGTTGATACTTCGAAGGGAAAATTAGTTAGTGTTAAGGAAAACTTGCTACTTCTGGCAGACAACTTGTTATCATAACGAAAAATTGTTACTTATAAGGAAAATTGTGTATGTTTGACAGAAAGTTTGTTACTTCTAGCAGATAAGTTGTCATCATAACAAAACATTGTTACTTCTAAGAGAAGTTGTTTATCTTTGACAGAAAGTTTGTTACTTCTAGCAGATAAGTTATCATCATAACGAAAAATTGTTACTTCTAAGAGAAATTTGGTATCTTTGGCGGAAAACTTGCTAGTTCAAGCAGAAAACATGTTATCAGTGACGAAAAATGTTACTTCGTAGAGAAAATCTGTTAGTATTAAGTAGAAGTTTGTTAGTATTAAGGAAAAAATTGATTCTTCAAAGACAAAATATGTTAGTGCTTAGTAAAAGTTTGTTAGTATTAACGAAGAATGTTGTTACTTCGAAGAGAAGATTTGTTAGTGTTAAGGAAAAACTTGCTACTTCTGACAGAAAAGTTGTTATCATAATTAAAAAATCATTACTTCTAAGAAAAAAATTTGTATCTTTGACAGTAAACTTGCTAGTTCGAACAGAAAATGTGTTATCACTGACTAAAAATGTTATTTCTAAGAGAAATTTGAGTGCGTTAAGTAAAAGTTTGTTAGTATTAAGGAAAAAAGTTGATACTTCGAAGGGAAAATTTGTTAGTGTTAAGGAAAACTTGCTACTTCTGGCAGAAAACTTGTTATCATAACGAAAAAATTTTACTTCTAAGAAAAATTGTGCATGCTTGACAGAAAGATTGTTACTTCTAGTAGATAAGTTGTCATCATAACGGAAAATTGTTACTTCTAAGAGAAATTGTACATGTTTGACAGAAAGTTTGTTGCTGGTAGCAGATAAGTTATCATCATAACGAAAAATTGTTACTTCTAAGAAAAATCCGGTATATTTGGAGGAAATCTTGCTAGTTCAAGCAGAAAACGTGTTATTAGTGACGAAAAATGTTACTTCGAAGAGAAAATCTGTTAGTGTTAAGTAGAAGTTTGTTAGTATTACGGAAAAAATTGATGCTTCGAAGAGAAAATCTGTTAGTGTTATGTAAAAGTTTGTTAGTATTAAGGGAGAATGTTGTTACTTCGAAGGGAAGATTTGTTAGTGTTAAGGAAAACTTGTTATTTCTAGCAGATAAGTTGTCATCATAATTAAAAAATTGTTACTTGTAAGAAAAATTTGTTATCTTTGACAGAAAACTTGCTAGTTCGAACAGAAAACGTGTTATCCCTGATGAGAAATGTTACTTGGAAGAGAAATTTTAGTGTATTAAGTAATATTATGTTAGTTTTTAGGAAAAAAGTTGATACTTCGAATGGAAAATTTGTTAGTGTTAAGGAAAACTTGCTACTTCTGGCAGAAAACTTGTTATCATAACGAAAAATGTTATGTTATTTCTAAGAAAAATTGTGTATGTTTGACCGAAAGATTGTTACTTCTAGCAGATAAGCTGTCATCGTAACTAAAAAATACGACTTCTAAGAAAGTGTCTGTGGGTGTTTGTATGTTTCAAATATTAGAAGACATTTGAAACATACAAACATACTTACACCGATGATGACTTTTGTCATAGCTGTATTAGAACGCTATTATTGCCTATTTTCAAAAAATATTAAA
>JAPEVW010000025.1:897500-1010000 GCA_027921565.1 Artemia sinica | reverse complement strand
TTCATTGAAGTTAATGTGCTACAGAAGCCAAAATTGAAATGGAGAGAAACTGATCAACAGTTCGTGGTAACAAACTGTAAGTAAGGAGCAACCCGGCTTAATAGTAACCGAAACTCTAAAATACTCTAAACGTTTTGATACCAATAGATACAATAAAAGAATCATATTTAAATTCTGATTTCAAATATATAAGTTTCATCAAGTTTAGTATTACCCATCCAAAGTTACGAGCCTGAGAATGTTTGCGTTATTTTCGAAAAAGGGAGAAACATCCCCTAAAGACATAAAATCTTAATCAAAATCACACCATCAGATTCAGCGTATCAGAGAACCCTATTGTAGAGGTTTCAAGCTCCTATCTGCAAAAATGTGGAATTTTGTATTTTTTGCCAGAAGAAAGACCACGGATGCGTGTTTATTTGTTGTTTTTTTTTTTTGCCAGAAGAAAGATCATGGATGCGTGTTTATTTGAACCCCCTCATATACGTAATAATTTTTGTTCGCTTCAAGTTTTAATGTTGTTACTTACCTTCAGTTCAAAAAACTTTTTTTTATAAATTTTCAAGCCCCTATCAAAACTAATATGATCCCTAGTGTTTTCTATAGACACTACATTTTTCTATCTTTTCTCAGACATTGCATATAAATAGAGAATTAGATTCGTACTATTTTCCAGATCAAATAAAAGTATGCCTTTAATCTTCATTTTGATTCGGCAATTGTAACAATCAAACAGTTCGTGGTAACAAACTGTAAGTAAGGAGTGATGCGGCTCAATAGTAACCAAAACTCTAAGACAGTGAGGTTTGATAACACTAGATGCATCAAAAGGATTGAATTTTTACGTTTTTTCAAAATATATAAAGTTCGTCAAATTTAATGGTACCAATCAAAAGTGACGAGCCTGAGAAAATTTGCCCAATTTTAGAAAAAGGGGAGAAATACCCCCAAAACATCAAGTGATCTTAGTGAAAATCACTCCATCAAATTCAGCATACCAGAAAATTCTACTGTAGATGTTTCATGCTCCTATGTACAAAAATGTGGAATTTTGCATTTTTTGCCAGTTTTTTTTTTCCAGAGATGATAATATCAAATGAGTGATCGTAGAAGATCGGGAGAGGGCTCATTTGGTCGGAAATTAAAAGTTATAGTGCCCTTTTTGAGTGACCAAAAATATTGGAGGGCAGCTAGCCCCCCCACGCTTATTTTCCCCCAAATGCACCTGATCAAAATTTTGAGTTAGCCATTTTTTTCAACATAGTCGTAAAATCTAATAACTATGTCTTTAAGGATGACTCAATTCCCCACAATCCTGGGGGAAGGGCTGCAAGGTATGAACTTTGCCCTTTGTTCATGTATAGGCTGGTAGGGAATCGGCGGGGGGTGTATGTGGCAAGATCTTTCCACGAAGGAATTTTTTATGGGGAAGGGAATGTCCTATGGAGGGGAACCGGATTTCCCAGTATTTTTTAAAAAAACGATCAGAAATTAAATTAAAAAAACATGTTTTTCAACTGAAAGTAAGGAGCAACGTTAAAACTTAGAAAAAAGAAATTATTACGTGTATGAGGGGGTCTTCCCCTCGTCACTATCTTGCTCTTTACGTTAAAGTTTTCTTAGTACTATTAAAAAAGCTATTTATAATAGGAAGTGCAATAGCGCTGCCTAAGTAAAGAACGATGCTGGCACAATATATATTTTTTTTTTTTCTAGACCAGGGCACTTCATGGCACTAAACCCCATGTTTTCTAAAAGCCAGAATATATTTTGTACTTTACTGAAGTAAATTATTCTAATGTTTTCACTTTTATAACTTTAGGAAATCAAAAATTAATTAAGATTTTAAGGAATAAATATCAGCATATGTATATTAAACTGACAATGCACATTTTTTTCAGTAAATTCATTTGAATTTTTTTCAGTAAATTACAAATTATATTCTGGCTTGTAGAAAGCATGGGGTTTTGAACCCTACTCATATTAATTTCTGCTCGTCTTGAGTTTGACTCTGGTATTTATTTTAATTTCTTTTTGTTTTGGGTTTCATTTATTTATTGATACTGATTTGTGGTAGTTGTATGCTTGGTAGATTATTTGATTCTATTATTGTTCATTTTTCGTTTAATGGAGTTCTTTACGTTTTTTCGAAAAACTTATTTTGTGGAAATAGTTTTTTTTTAATTCATTCCAATTAAACGACCTTTGGTATTCAGAGTCATTCTTAAAAAATTGGGACAAAATTGAACTATAGCGTAAAGAACGAGGTATTGGTGAGGGGGAGAGCCCCTCATATACGTAATAATTTATGTTCGTTTAAGTTTTAATGTTGGTCCCTACTCTCATTTGAAACAACTTTTTTTTTATTTAATTACACTTAAAAATCAAATTAAATCACCGAAATTACTATGGAGTCAGGAAAAACAATGGCTCTCGAACCAGTACAGGACGTGGACCAACGCATTTTCTCAAGTCTACACGAAGGGCTGAGGGGTTAAAACCGGACAGCAAGAAGTTCCTGGGACCTCCAGTTTTAATGGAGGCTTTGTGCAATTCTGGGCCCATTGTGGTCTCTATATGACTTTTCTACCAACAGGAGCCAAAATCACGCACAAGCAGTCTCAAACCTATTATTTTTGAGTCGTTATATATTCAGGCCTGTAAACATTATACAACTATGATCAGGTACCCCATAATAGATAGTTTAGCTAGGAAGAGGTTATTTAGCCTAAAAAAGCGCACCAAAACAAACAAAACCCAGAAGAATTACCCATCAGTAAGAATCCAGTGCAAATGCTGTCTCGTTTACTAGGCTACTGTTTCCTTGAAGGACATGGCTCCTCAAAGTTACCGTGCAGATCCATTTTAAGTCACGATTCTGGTGTGGTAAACTCGTTAAAGGTCCAACCTGACGCCACAATCAGGCCACGGAAGCAGGATTCACCTTTTGGGGATAGGGATGGCATTTTACAGCTTTTTATTCAGAAATTCAAGAACATCATCATATTATTTCTATACAACTCAAAGAGTTTTTAGGTTTTTGTCGAATTCTTAGAGTTGGACGGAAAAATGTCAAATAATTATGCAAAAGTTATTTTTCTATTAGAAATTTGATATTTCGATTAAGCATATAGAGATGCAGTAACGAAGCTAATCTAAACAATTAAATGTAGTTTTTCGAAAAAGTCAGTCCAATTCCACAAAAAAGCTGGATTTTAAAATCGTGTTCGTGAGATGTAGATTGTGGAAAATCCTGATTGTGTTATCAAATTCAGTGTAAGAAGATGCAATAGAAGCTACACAGTATTTGTTTGGTTACATTTATTTTTTTAAGGGCTCTTAGAGAATTTATTTATTTTTCATAAAAAGGGGTGTGACAATAAACATTTTTCTACTAGGGGAGGGGCACTAAGGCTTGAATTCTTTTCTTAAAATTTTATTTCTTCACAATGTTAAAATATATTGTCCTTTTTAGTCTTAACGACAGGAGGGGGTGGAGCTGAAGCCTTTGTACCTTCTCCTACTTGCTTGTGTTGACTTTAAACCTATAACGATCACAAATTGCCACGGAAAAAATGAAATTTAAAGTGAACATAATTGACAAGGCAAGTTGAAGCAAAACTGAAAACAAACGTCAATCAATACAATAAAGACTGGTGCTATCCCCCCTAAAATCCCGCAAAGGGCGAGAGCATAATTTATGCATAAATGACAACTAAGTCTATGCTTTATACAGTTTCTCTTTTTTTGCACTGCAACCTTCAAAAAAAATAAAATACTGCTCAAAGTTCCAGGAACTCCTGTTTCAACACAAAAAACATGTTATCTGTAACATAGTTATCTGTAACACAGTTATCTGTATCATGTTATCTGTAACTCTGTTAAAATATCTTACTTTTGTCACTGTCTTCTTCTTTATAAATGCACTCCGTTAAAACTGTAGGAAAAACAATTAGTTGATTAAAATCCTCAATTTGAGTAATCTATTTAGTTTTCACTAAAGAGAAAATGACACTGCAGTCTTCTGGGGAGGGCGGGGGGTCAAGGGGGGACATTATATTTACTTGTGGAGTTGAAAAAGTTCAGATTTACTGGGTCAAAAATTTGAATTCTTCAATGTTTTCAAACAGTTCGTGGTAACGAACTGTAAGTAAGGAGCGACCCGGCTCAATGGTAACCGAAACTCTAAAAAACAGATTTTTGATACCAATAGATACATCAAAAGAATCAAATTTTAATTCTGATTTCAAATATATAAGTTTCATCAAGTTTAATCTTACCTATAAAAAGTTACGCGCCTGAGAAAATTTGGCTGATTTTCGAAAAAAGGGGGAAAGACCCCCTAAAAGTTAAAGAACCTTAATGAAAATCACACCATCATATTCAGCGTATCAGAGAACCCTACTGTAGAGGTTTCAAGCTCCTATCTACAAAAATGTGGGATTTTTCATTTTTTGCCAGAAGAAAGATCACGGATGCGTGTTTATTTTTTTATTTTTTTTATTTTTTCTTTTCCACAGGGGTGATCGTATTGACCCAGTGGTCCTAGAATATCGTGGGAGGGCTCATTGGAACGGAAATTAAAAGTTCTAGTGCCCTTTTTAAGTGACCAAAAAAATGGAGGGCAACTAGGCCCCCTCCCACGCTCATTTTTTTCCCAAAGTCACCCGATCAAAATTTTGAGATAGCCATTTTGTTCAGCATGGTCGAAAATATTATAACTATGTCTTTTAGGATGACTTAATCCCTAGAAGCCCCCAGGAGGAGGACTGAAAGTTATGAACTTTACCCAATGTTAACATTGGTTATTGGGACCCGGCTCAATGGTAACTGAAACTCTAGAAAACAGTATTTTGGTACAAATAGATACATCAAAAGAATCGTATTTTAATGCTGATCTCAATTATATAAGTTTCATCAAGTTTAATTCTTTCGTTTAACCCATCAAAAGTTAGGCGCCTGAGAAAATTTGGCTGATTTTCGAAAAAAGGGGGAAAGACCCCCTAAAAGTTATAGAACCTTAATGAAAATCACAGCATCATATTTCGAGTATCAGAGAACCCTACTGTAGAGGTTTCAAGCTCTTATCTACAAAAATGTGGAATTTTACATTTTTGGCCAGAAGATAGATCACGGGTGCATGTTTATTTGTTTTTTTCCCCAGGGATGATCGTATCGACCCAGTGATCCTAGAATATCGTGGGAGGGCTCATTGGAATGTAAATTAAAAGTTATAGTGCCCTTTTTAAGTGACCAAAAAAATGGAGGGCAACTAGGCCCCCTCCCACGCTCATTTTTTTCCCAAAGTCACCTGATCAAAATTTTGAGATAGCCATTTTGTTCAGCATGTTCGAAAATATTATAAGTATGTCTTTTAGGATGACTTAATCCCCCGAAGTTCCCGGGAGGAGGGCTGAAAGTTATGAACTTTACCCAATGTTAACATATAGTATTGGTTATTGGGAAGTATACAGTACAGACGTTTTCAGGGGAGATTTTTCCTGGTAGTGGAGGGGGGGGTCAGGGGTCTTTGTGGGAGGGTCTTTCCATGAAGGAAGTTTTCATGGGGGAAGGGACATTGCTATGAAGGGGACGCCCGACTTCCCAGCATTCTTTAAAAAAAGATCAGAAATTAAATATAAAAAAACAAGTTTTTCAACTGCAACAGCAGCAACATCAAAACTTTAAACGAACAGAAAATATTACATATATGATTGGGTTCACCCCCTAGTCAATACCTCACTCTTTAAGCCAGAGATTTTTTAGTACTTTCATAAGAGCTGTTTATTCTAATTAACGGCCTTTGTGATTAAGCGGTCATTTTTAAAGAATTGGAACAAAATCCGAACTTTCGCTTAAAGAGCAAGGTATTGACTAGGGGGCGAACCCCCTAGTGTACGTATTAAAAATATATGAATATAGAAGTTCGTTACGTAAGTTAATTCGTGAGTTACGTATATTTATTACTAATAAAAACGTTCGTAAATAAAATGAAACAAGTTTCGAGAAAGCCATTTAACCAAATAAAAGTAAATTAATATGAAAATTTTGTTTTAATTATTCATGTACTGTGAGCCAAGATCAAAACCTGCATTTATTCAAAAACGTTCAAAAATTAAATAAAAAAAACAAGTTTTTTTTAACTGAAAGTAAGGAGTGACATTAAAACTTAAAACGAACAGAAATTTTTCCGTATATGAAAGGGGCTGTCCCCTCCTCAACGCCTTGCTCTTTACGCTAAAGTTTGACTTTCTCACAACTCTATTTTTTGTAAACAATAAAAAACTTTTGCGTAAAGAGCGAGGCGTTGAGGAGGGGACAGCCCCTTTCATATACGGAATAATTTCTGTTCGTTTTAAGTTTTAATGTCGCTCCTTACTTTCAGTTAAAAAAACTTGTTTTTTTTATTTAATCTTCTTTATAAATTCATTCCATTTAAATGTGGATAACAAACAGTTGGCTAAACAATATCGTCAATTTTTGCAATCTTACAGTCTTCAGTAAAGGGTAAAAGACATTTTAACCTTTTTAGGGTTTGAGGTGTTGACCAACGCCCTTATTTGTGATATTCTGTGTTATTTATAGGTTTCATTTCTTCATTCATAATAATTGAGTTTCATAGTTTTCTATTGCTTTAATTTGAAATCTTATATAAATCAGATTTCTGTTTGTTTTAAGTTTCGAATTCGTTCTTAACTTTTCATGCAAAAATGGGTCAACCCCACTGTCCAGGGTTGTAACAAATTGGCCAAAAGTCATGGTTTTGGATAATCCAGCTTGGTGAAGCAAAAAGTAGAATGTTCTCCAATGGGATGGGGAGAAGTCATAAGGAATTATTCAAAGCAAGTAGGAATTTCGTGGGAGAGAGTATAGAGAGGAATAAAGAATCGAGTGGGCGGGGTTTGCGTACCTGTGTTTTCCTCTAGTGGTTTGGTAGTGTAATGAGCTATTGGTAGTAATAGCTTAATTTTATCGCTCCTCAATGGCTGAAGATGAGATCCCTTTTATATGGCAAAATTTGAGACGTTCAGAAGACAAACAGCTTAATTCTCTTATTTAATTTTTTGATTTGTTGTTTTAGCTTTTCATTGGCTCTTAATTTTGCGCACTAATAGGGACATTCCCTAAAATAAGGCTCGATGGCCAAAATGATAAAGACCTTAGATCTTAAATAATTTTTTATTAACTTAGATTTTAGCCTTAGATCTTTGACCTTAAATCTTTGACCTTAGATCTTAAATAATTTGGGTCTAAGGTCTTTGGGTGTAAGGTCTTTGATCTAAGGTCTTTGACCTTAGATCTTAAATAATTTCCAAAGCTATTTGGAAACTGTAGTAAAATATTTTTCAGCGTGATTTTGAACTACAGTCAAACACCAAAAAATAGTAAGTTTTTTGGTCATAAAAAATAATACAGTGTAGTGTAAACAAAAAATGTACAGCAGTCTCTGTTCTCGTTATATCTCGAACTGTCTCGTGCTTTTCCGTTATTTCCCCCATAACATTATTTGATTTGGCATTTAAATCACTTTTTGATATTTATTACAATTCATTTCATGTATGAATTGAACGATATGCCTAAATAATTTCATTTCTCTTTAAGCTCAATGTTTTTTCATCGGGTTTCTCAATGGTATGTACGATTTTCTATCCTGAAAAAAAGTTCAAATTTTATTTAACTTGTGCTTGTTAATTCATATATTAGTATATTTTTTTTTATTTCATATATTTGTTGACTGCATGGATGTTTAAAAACCGAGCCCTTGCATAATTCGTAAATGTCTTTACTTTTCTACCAAAGCATTTTTTTTTTACATATTATAGTTTGTGAAAAGATTGCCTCTTTGTCGCAACTCTACTTTTTAAAGTAATAAAAAAATTTAGCGTAAAGTGTGGAGCGTTGAGGAGGGGACAGCCAAATTTCATATACGGAATAATTTCTGTTCGTTTTATGTTTCAAACTCGCTTCTTACTTTCAGTTAAAAAAAACTTCTTTTTTTTATTTGATTCCGAAAAAATTTCAAATTTAAGGTAATGTGTGCTTGTTAATACGTTTATTATTATATGTTTTTTTTTCACATATTTCTTGACTGCTTGGATGTTTCAAAATCGGACCCTTAATTTATTTGTAAATGATTTTACTATTCTACCAAAGCATTTTTTTTTAATTTATTTCAGTTGATTCATATTTTTTTTTTTATAACTTGTTATTCCATATACTTTCATATTAAAAGTTAATCTTTAAATAAATGTCAAAATACCGTTGTATTTTACCAAGAAATTTGGCAAAATGTAATCTGTTCCCGATCTAAGCAAATCTAAATTTTACAAAGTAAGTTAAATAGATTTTACTTCTACCATAATTTTCACTGGAAATGAAAGCTTCATTAGGATCATAAGATAAGTAATATATTTCTGCCTATTTCAGTCCATGAAGTCGTTTATTACATTTATCCCTTAAAGGGAAAACAGAAGCCTGAAATAGACCAAGAACAGATAGGACTGCTTCCAAGGGACTGCAAGTCATAAGAGGAAATCTTCGTTCGATTGAAAGACTATTCCCTTGAGTTATTACAAGTGGCCTTTTAGCTTTGTTTAGAAAAGATTCAACAGACAACGAAAAACATTTATCTGCTTATTCTTGCGGGAAAAGGATGAGAGCTCTAGTAGACTACGCATACATCAGTCCAGGAATAAATTTCATGCATTGGAAAAACACATGATACGCGATCTTTTCATTTTACGTGACTATGTGACGCTGAAAACAAAATTTTGAAAAAAACAGTTTGTCAGATACAGTAATAAACACAAAATAGAAAAAAAAGAAATTAGGAGAACTCTCAGCTCGAAGAAAAAACAAAAGAACGGCTAAGGGTACTGAGTTGAAACTTTTAGGGAACGGTGAAGGGGATGTTGCACTAAATCAAAAGACAATGTACTATATTCAGAAGATTATCGAAATACAATGTCTTGTAACATCTTGAGAAGGGAAATTAACGTCTGAAGGGAAAAAGTTAGAACTTTGAGGGAATATTGGATGGAATGGACTAGTTGATTTGACATTTTAACTTTGAAGGGGGGGGGGGGTCAAAATACACTACGCATATCCATGTCACTGGAATATTATGTCTGTAATATTTGGGGAACGATTCGGAGGATGGAGCTGAAACTTTAGGGGAATGTGACAGAAAGAATTTTGAAGAGTGGGACACACGGAAGTTAAATTAAGTGTTAAGAGATGGTAAAGAGGATGAATATCTTTAATTTAAGCAAAAATTACAGTTTTTTGCTATAAGATCCTATGGGAATTGTAGAATGTACAATAAAGTAGCGAGAAAAATCAAAAGACGCTATGTTCTGGCAGGTTTTCAAAATTGCATATCTGCAATATCTTAGGACTGGTTTAGGGTATTAATTTGAAATTTTTGGGGAATGTTTAGGGGGACATGTGGGCATTGCATTAAGACTTAGGAGAAAGAATGGAGCTAAATCAAGAGAAGAATCTTAGGGGGTCTAGAAATATAAACAAAAAAACACAAGTAGAACAATAGCGAAATTTTTTCTGTAAGACACTGGTTGAACTTCCCAGAAGTAATGATACTCGAACTGTTGTAAAAAGATCATGGTTGCAGGGGCAGCTGCAACCTAGTAAAGAGCGAACCAAAGCCCATAGTAACCAAAAGTTAAAAAACGCGTTTTAAAAAAAACTGTCTAGTGAGAAAAAATTTCCGTTTGACACTGAATCAGGAATGGTAACTATTGTTTCGGTTAATCTTAGAAATTAATGGTGATTTCGAAAAAGAGCCTGAAACCCCTTTAAAATGGCGTCAAATCGAAACAAAAAGCACACCATTGGGATCAGCATGGCCGAAAACCTTTTGTAGGGTAATTACAGTCCCCCACCTTGAACACCAAGGAAAATGACTTTTTTGCATGGGTAGCACTGATCTGTCTCCCTTTTTTTTTCTTTTTTTTTCTAGAAGGGCTAGGGGGTGGCCAGAGCATCATAGAGAGGTGTGTGATAGATCATTCTAAGGGAATTAAATTTGTAAGTTCCCTTTTTAAGTGACCGAAAAGATTGGAGGGCAAATAGCCCCCCCTTCCCACAGGCCCCGTCCCCCCCAACAAGTCCTATAAAAATTTTAAGATAGCCATTTTGTTTAACATAGTTCAAAGGTCCTATATATATGGTTTTGATGATGATATGGCCCTCCATACTCCCTGAGGAAGGGCTGTATGTGGAATCGGACGTATCGATATTGCGCGTATCGGTGTCGTGCGTATTGGTATTGCATGTATCGTATCGGGAATATCAGTATCCACTGTTGTTTTTTTTCAGGCATTTTCTAGGCTCTTTTTTTTCAAAGCATGTCCCGGCAAGGTATCATGGTTGCAGCGGCAGCTGCAACCCAGTAAAGAGCGAACCACAGCCCATAGTAACCAAAAGGTAAAATTCATGTTTTGAAAAAAACTGCCTGATGAAAAAAAATTCCCATCTAACGCTGACTCAGGAATGTTATCTATTATTTCGGTTTGTCTTAAAAGTAAAAGTTTATTGCAAAAAGAAATGTACGGTGATTTCGAAAAAAGCCTCAAACCCCTCGAAAATGGCGTTAAATCAAAATGAAAAATGTACCATTGGAATCAAAATGGTTAAAACCTTGCACAGGGAAGTTACAGTCCCCCTTCCTGAACACCAATGAAAATCACTTTTTTGCATCGGTAGTTCTGATCTGTCTCCCGTTTTTTTTTTTTTTTTTTTTTTTTTTTTTTTTTTTTTTTTTTTTTTTTTTTTTTCCAACAGGTCTAGCGGGCTACCAGAACATCATAGAGATTCTTAATGGCTCATTCAAAAGCTATTTCTCATATCGACGTGCTTTAAGGTATAAGGAAATATATTTTTACTTTGAAATAAGATGAGCTTTCTTGTCTACAAAATGAACACGCAGAAATTTATGTACAAAATTATCTTTTAACTTTTACAATTGCATTTTTTAAATACATTTTTTGTTGGTTTCTGTAAAGTAAAAGCCTATTGCAAAAATAAATTTATGGCAAATAAACCCCTCGAAAATGGCGTCAGATCAAAGTAAAAAGTGTACCATTGGAATCAGCAAGGTCGAAAACCTTTTACAGGGAAATTACAGTCCCCCTTCTTGAACAAAAAGAAAAATCACTTTTTTCATCGGTACCACTGATCTGTCTCCCGTTTTTTTTTTCAACAGGCCCAGCGTGCTACCAAAATATCATAGAGAGATGCTTAATTGTTCATTTTAAACCTATTACTCATATCTACGTGCTTTTTATCCATTTTACAATCCAAAAGTACCGTATAGCACTAAAAAAGGCACTTTTGGTACCACTTCTTAATTGGAAGAGTTTGGAAGCATAAAACGGTACCATTGCAATAATTATGGTCCAAAGGCCCTAAATGGAGGTTTATTATATCCTTCACATATACTTCCCCTCCAGACCCTCTTAGTAAGTTTCATAAATCGCTTACTCATCTTAAAAGCAAAAGATTATTGCGAAAAAAAATTAACTAAAACTAAAAACTTTTCAACTGAAAATCTACCGAAAACTAAGCTTGAATGATCAAGAGTTTGAATTGAACCTTTAAACTTCACTCTGCGATGAAGCCTATGTGCTAGTTCTAGCGGCAGTAATTGAGGGGAAAGGACGTTCTTTCCCCCTTAGTTTTTTGCTCCTGCCTAGGTTTCGAAAACGCCTATTTTGGGTCATTTCATTGGAAAAGATACTTTTTTCATTAAATAAAATGGGGAAACAACCGAAAGTGCACTTTATGGGAATGTGCTATCAAGTCAAATTTATAAAAAGCGATTAGGTATAAATATAAGCTGTTAAATGAGCCCTTAAAGAGCTCTCTTTTGTTACAGTAGCCTTCTAGTTTCTGCTAGTGAGTAGGTGATCTACAAAGCCCTGTCTTCATTATGGCTTTTTCAGGGGAAGTCGGCCGAGTAAAAACAGTTTTTTGTTCATCGATAAACAAACGTTCCTGGAAAACATCTATTATTTTGTGAAGTATGGATGGTGAACTTCATGTTGTAGACTGAAAGTTTTTCGTAGCTGTCGAGGCTGTTTTCAGTATTATCTATAGGTGTCTTATCTCCCCTAGATCGGTGATAATTGAAACTACATTAAAATAACTTTTCAACTGAAACTTAGGAGTGTCATTAAAACTTAAAACGAACATACATTATTCCGTATAAATAAAAAAGATCATGGCAACGTTGTTTCTACATTAAATTTTAATCATAAAACGAACAAAGATTAATTTGAAAAAATAAAGTTTTTCCGAGGGAAGTAAAGAGCGAATTTGAAACTTGAAACGAACAAAAATTATACTTCACAGCCTATCTAACATCAAGGAGGCACACTTGTGCCTCTATAAAGAGGCGACCCACCACAATGTTAAGCGATTTCAGGTCCTAGAGGTCGCAGAGAGATGGCGGTAATTGCATTTTGTAGTCCAAGCTCAAACTAAGAAACTTGCAAAATTTCATCCTCCTCCGACTTTATCTTCATGGGGTAAACTGGGCCGGAAGTTTCGACCCTCCCACGACAGCCCCCCTTTAACATTGTCCGATTGGGCTAAAATTTAGAGGTTAAGCTTTCCTAGGGCCCGGGAGCTTATCCTCGAAATTTCAGCTCAATCCCATCACTCCTTCCCTGTTTTCAAAAAACCAAATATAGCCACTTAAAATTCATTTCTTTTTTTTTCTTATCCACGCCTACAGGCCACAGTTGGCAACTGATCCGGGTGAATGAGGACTCATTCGAAGCAGAATTCGACCTGTTAGGGCCTTTTGATATTTTCAGACCGAAAAAATTATCTCCCGAATTTACATTTACGAAAAACCTCGTTTTCCTATAATAGCCCATGTTATTTTTCCCACCACAAACCCCCTTTAACGTTGTCCGATTGGGCTGAAATTTAGAGGTTAAGCTTTTCTAGGGCCCGGGAGCTTATCCTCGAAATTTCAGCTCAATCTGATCACTCCTTCCCTGTTTTCCAAAAACCAAATATCAAGTTTTGTGGGAATTTGCTTGCGTCAAAAATAGATTCCATTTACTAAAAAACAATTTCAATTGTGTCGCTTTAGTCCAGCGGTTGATACTCCAGACTGTCAGGCGGAAAACCCGGGTTCGATTCACCGTCAGAGCAAATTTTTTATATACTGAATTTAAACTTTAAAAAAGAAACTCAGTTTCTTTTTTAAATTATTTGAAAAAAATTACGTTTTCTAAAGAGTTAAAGAGGCTGAGTTACAAGGTCGACCCTTAAAACGTACAGGGATTAGGAGGCATAGTTGGGGGGCTGTTAAAGAGGCTGAGTCGCAAGTTCGAACCTTAAAACGTACAGGGATTAGGAGGCACCCTGTACGACGTGATTTGAGTATTCAGGAATTAAAAGCCTTAACACAAGAATGTTCAAGAGCGGGGGGTTTTGGGGGCGGCAGCCCCCCAACTTTAACTCCTGACACGATCAGCTAACAGTTAGTCAAGCAATAATAAGTAATAAACTGTACAAAAACGTGCAGAAATTATTTGAAAAAAACTACGTTTTCTAAAGAGTTAAAGAGGCTGAGTTACAAGGTCGAACCTTAAAACGTACAGTGATTAGGAGGTACAGTTGGGGGGCTGCCGCCCCCCAACCCCCCCGCTTTCGCAACCTTTAAATAAAAAAAAAGTTATTTAAACTGAAAGTAAGGAGCGACATTAAATCTTAAAACGAACAGAAATTATTCCGTATATGAAAGGGGCTGTGCCCTCCTCAACGCCTCGCTCTTTACGCTAATGTTTGACTTTCTCACAACTCTTTTTTTTAAACAATAAAAACTTTAGCGTAAAGAGCGAGGCGTTGATGAGGGCACAGCCCCTTTCATATACGGAATAATTTCTGTTCGTTTTAAGATTTAATGTCGCTCCTTACTTTCAGTTTAAAGAACTTTTTTTTTATTTAAAGGCTGCGAAAGCGGGGGGTTTGGGGGGCGGCAGCCCCCCAACTGTGCCTCCTAATCCCTGTACGTTTTAAGGTTCGACCTTGTAACTCAGCCTCTTTAACTCTTTAGAAAACGTAGTTTTTTTTCAAATAATATGTTAATACAACTAGTAACAAATAAACCAGCTAATTATGTTTCCCTATGCTTTTAGGATTATATAAAACTAGCGCTTGACTGAAAACACAAAAGTCGAGTATAAAAAACAGGATTATTGATTTAAGAGCCAAAAGTGAGTATGCAGCCTGACAACACTAAACGAATCTATAAATCTTTCCATAGTCTTACACCAGTTATGACATTGGTAACTTTCCGTATACAACTAAATTATCTTAAAAAAATAAGCGTAAAACTTAATACTTTTTAATAACCGCGAAGTAATTGAATAGCATACAGAAATATTGTATTGATTTATCAAGCTGCATTTTGCTCTCACCAGCTATAATACCAATAGTGGGTAATATACAGTCTTAAATTGTAAGAAATATTCTTTAGTATCACTTGAAATGGAGATCAAATAAGACATAATATGAACTCTGGAACTCCGATTATTTCTCTCTATACAAGAGTGAATTTCAAGCTATGATACTAATTCTAAAGCTAGTCTATAGTCCTAATACTGTCAAGATGGCCTTAATTCGAACTTGAGTACAAACTAATCATGACAGATTGTCCTTTTGAGAACCAAAACGAGAGCTAGTCATTGAACTGAGCCATTGTGCAGAAGTGATACCAAATTAAACGTAAAAAAAAAGTTAAATCCTAAAATGGATTGTTGCTTTATCTTAAAATGAATTGATCCTAAAAGGGATTGATAATATTTTGATTCTATAAATAGTGATCTTAATTGGTTTGCTTTTACTGTACCAAACTCCTATATTATTTTGTGTTTTCAGTAAAGCGATAGTTTTGTATGATCCTAAAAGCATAGGGAAACATAATTAGTTGGTTTATTTGTACTAGTTCTATTAATATATGTTAGATAGGCTGTAGAGTACTAACTTTTGTTCGTTTTAAGTTTCAACTTCGCTCTTTATTTCCCTCGGAAAAATTTTGTTTTTTTAAATTAATTTTAGTGTTAATGATCGAATTTTAAGGTGATTTTCTTTTCTTCATTTGTTTTGCTGAGGACTGATCTTGAATATAGGATCGAAATATTCATTTAAAGTTCTCATTCATCTGTCGTATAGAAAAAATTTCGCTATTGTTCTAATTTTATTTTGTTGTTTAGGATGGAAAGGTAGTGTGGTCTTCGCCGCTATGTGAGCCCAGAAGTGGGCCAAAAGAGTTTCAATCCTAATTAGTTATATGTTGAACGATTGTTTACGGATTGTTGGCTAGGCCAAGATTTACAGCAGTATACTTCGGAAATGACACACGTAAATAAGTGATTCAAAAGCTGATTTTTTGGCGCTGATTTGGTTTAAAATTCCAGGGCAGGAAAACACATTGATTAAAATTTCAGAACAAAAGGAGCTTAAATCAAGAAACGAATCTGGTTGTAATGATTCTTTATGCTCTTTTTTTTTTTTTTTTTTTTTTTATACAATAAAACAGAAATCATCTAATAAGAATTCTTATAATAAATTATCGATTAATATTCGTCAAGATTGCAACAGAATAAGGGTCAAGATGGCTTGAGCCCTATAGAAGGCCCAAACATTATTTGCAGACCCACACAGAGTTCTATAGTATAACTGTTATAAAATTTGTTGTAAAATTTTGTCTAAGATCTAAATAAGAAGTCAAAATCTTAATTCTTAAGCAGAAAAAACCGGAAAACTTTTTATTAGACAGTAAAAAACATCGTCAGTTAAAAACGAACATAAATTAATAAAAACAAATTTCCGAAAATTTTTTTTTTCAAAAATAAGTGAAGCTATATTAAACTAAAGTAGAGCATAAATAAAGTCTTATAACAATTCAAAAATAAACCGAAAAAAAAAATTAGTATCAAGGAATAAATGAGACCCGAAAAACCAAATGAAATTACCTTTAAAAAAAAGGTAGGGCTAACGAAACTTTACTAACGCAGATAACTGCAAACAAGTATATTGAATTTTTTTTATAACATTAGTAAATCAAAATTTCGGACTCTTACTGCAAGGAATATCATTATATATTGATAATTAGTCTACTTTAATTTTTTTCAGTAATCTTGACTATTACGAGGATTTTTTTTTTGCTTTTTGTTGTTTTTGTTGATGTTTTGACGAATAAAAACCCCATTGTTCAAATAGTAAACGACATTCAAGCCGTTTAGAGGATTTGAAAGAAAGGGATATATTATTTGAAAATCTTGGTTTTCCTCGAGATGTATTTTTTTCTTGTTGTTCTGTTGTTGATGTTATAACAAATAAATACACAATGCTCGACAGAAAAACATTTTCAGTAAAGCACAAGCGATACTCTGGCCTTTAGAAGGCTTAAATGTAACCTGACTGTTCATTGGAATTTCTACTAGTTTTGGATCTCATTTATTCATTAATATTAATCTCTGTTCGTTTTAAATTTGAATTATCATATTTTACTTATGCTCTTTATTTATGCTATTTATGCTCTTGTTCCGTTTGACATATTCCCTCTTTATTTTTCTTTGAAAAACTTTTTCGGAAAAATCTTTTCTATTTAACTTACAATAAAAGTTTTTTTTAGTTATTCAGATATTCTATTTTACGCCATATGTCGAATATCACATTCCGAAATGGAAAACTCAGACGGCCAATTTGTCTAGCTAAGCTTCAATCCTGCTAATGGTAGGCCTTGCATGATGGGCATAGTTTCATGGGCACCCATAAGGGGGGGGGTAGGGGGGACACCTACCCCTGGCTGAATGATGCTGTCTTATTTTATATTTTTGTTCTGAGACTTCTATTATATAGCATTAAAAGTGCTAATTAGACGAGGTTCCCCCCCCCTTGAATTCAGCTTATGGGCGCCCATGCATAGTTTCATAATTATACGCATCAAAATTCATAACAAATTTATCAGACAAATGCTTCGATGTAATATCATGAACTATATCAAACATCAAAGAAAGCTTGTGAAAACTAGATAGTCCTAGATGGGCATAACGTTCGTTTTGCAATAGAAAGATCTTTTGAAAACTGGATTCCCAGCACCATATGATATTTCAATATCCTAAGCCTAGCTTTTTTTTGTTTAATTTTTATTTGCATTTGATTATTTACTGTGTTCTTTGTTTAATAGGGATGGCATTGGAAAAGAAGTTGTATCACGATTCACGACGGACCTTCACTCAAAAGGTATATTTTTTACTGACAGTAACGGAAGACAAATAGTAAAACGAAAAAGAGATTTTCGTCCGACATGGAAATTGAATGTCACTGAACCCATATCTGGAAATTATTACCCTCTTAATTCGTTCATGTATATTGGTGACTCGTTTGGAAGAAGAATTGGCGTTGTTGTGGACCGTGCAGAAGGCGGGACAAGCCTGAGGGACGGAGAACTTGAATTAATGGTATTTGACAGCTATTCCTTTAGTAAAATTTACAATGGGTTAAAAATAGCAATTCAGCGAGAAAAAAACTATTCTGTATTGGTAATTTAGACAGACACGCACTTAAATGAGATTTCAACATTATGCACAAATTCAAACACCTAGAACAAACAGTACGCCCAAATATTAAACAAAACAGAAGGATCCATGGACATACAAAATTTTAACTAGTAAATGTAAGGCATCATAAACTCAACAACCAAAAGGCAATTTAAATCAAATAATTTTTCCAAGTTAATCATCATCACGTAGGGCTCGTCAGAGAAATACCACTGGTCACTATGGGCTACGGCACCTTAATTCCTGACCCAGGCATAGTGGTGCGTCTAACATATGCTGGTAAATATGGTATCCCCATGACTGGTGATATTTTTGAAATACATATATATTAGTATAATTATTATCAAGAGTTTAAAAAAAGTATACGTATAAAAGCAGGCCGTATCCATCCTCATTCACTGCAAACTAGCGAATAAGAAAAACAAAGTAAACTGACCCCTTGCTTCAGAGACCAAGGGTAAAACAGAAAGTTGAGTATTTTATTGGGTCACAGCAACCGTTATAAATTTAAATGTCTCCCGTGCCCGTGTGATTCCCGTATAAAGTAGCATATGGACAACAAACCCAAATCAAAGAAACAAAAAGAAAAATATCCCTTAATATTATTGGACAATTTTATGCATATCTACTTACAAGCTCATTTTATTGAAAGCTAGATATAAAATAAAATTAATTCATTTAAATATATACAATAAACTAAAAAAAGCAGTAAGTACAGTGTCAATTTCAGTTTACTTTAGATTCTATTAACTTGTCTAGTTCCCTTACTGTTGTTTGTGAAACGAATATTAACGGTCAAAATAATAAATGAGAATATCATAAAAATCGAATGTTTATTCTTGTGCATGCTGACCTGCTACAAGAAAAAGTTTAGGTCTACATTAAAAATTTAGGTTTCACTGGCATTATATAAATGTAATTCAGGCTCAGCGCTTGGGTATTACTAACAAGTCTAATAGCATATGACAATTTATTTTCTTTGGTGCTAAGGTGTAGCAAATGTCAACAAATCCAAAAACAAAGCGGAAAATGTCAAAGTTAATTTGTCTTCCAATTCTCCGAGGCTTCGGAGCAGCAAGTATTGGTATTTGAAAGAGCGACACTAAGACTTAAAACGACCGGAAATTAATCGATATTAGAGGGGGGGGTTCCCCTCCCTAACCGCAATCTTTGCACTAAGGCTTAAGGCTAGAAATATGGCACCAGAACCTTAAGAACGACGGCTCAAACACAAGGTTAAACAAAATGAGATAAAAAGTATTTATCACAGTTCTTCAAGAATGAAAGATCCTAGTGCTATGCATTTGTATAAGAAATACATTTTTCATCTCACAGGCTTCAATAGGCAGTAGGTAAATAAACATCTGCTGTTATTCATTAACAAATTTCTTTTAAGTTTTAATTAACTCTTTCCTCTCATTAAAAAAAACCTATCAGTTAGATTTATTTTATAAGGAAGACCAGCGAAAACCCAATTTTCTTTTTGGGTAATTTAGGGAAGTCACGAAAAGCTCGGGGATACTAAAAGCACCGATTGTATGTGCTAAAAGACTTCCAGACTGTCGCTCAGGAACTTCAAATTTGTTTTATGTTTTTTTTCTTTAATGTGTATAGTCTACATTTCTGTTTTTTGGCTTTTTTTGGCAAACGTTTCGTCATCTAATTGTTGAAATTGCAAATCATTAATGACACAAGGGGAGAATAATTTGAAAAGCCGTGCAAAGGATTATTCATAGAAGATATATATGCAGCAGATTATATGATTCTTTTTTTTAGTGGTTTTCGGGTAATCAAATTTAGAGATAATGTTCAGGATTTAAATGCCATAAATAGTTGATTTATTATGTGATAACGACGTGCTCATGTATTATTTCTTTAACCTGGTAAGTAGGGAGCTATCATGAGTTCCCGGGGCTACACATGTGCTGCCATCTACAATTAAGTCTAACGCTTTACGAACATAATTTATTCAAGGATTATTGGTCGAGTCTAAAAGGGTCAATGCCCCCCTTCTCAAGGTCGATTTATTTGTTGTTTCTAGGTGTAATGACTCAGGTGTGAAGTTTGCACATGCGCATTAACGGGAAGAAATGTATTGATCGACTCGAGGGGAAATGGATTTCCGAGAAACTGATTTACATAAAAGAGGGGAAGTGGATTTCTGAGAAATTGATTACATAATCGACTAGGACAAGAGGGGAAGTAGATTTCTGAGAAATTGATTGCATAATCGAGGGGAACTGGATTTTTGAGAACTTGATTACATAATCGAAGGGGAAGTGGATCTCTGAGAAATTGATTACATAATCGGTGGGGAATGTGTTGATCGAGTCTAACGGGAACAGGATCATGTGTTTCTTTCTAAGCCAATCAGAGAGTCGTAAATGTAAGGTTTCCCATTACATCACAATTTGTCCTTGAGATTTTGTATATAACGGTCATGCGTTATGATTAAGCTATCATAAAGTTTTAAGACACAATGGAACAAGCATCGAATATTGATTTGGAAACTCTGGCTACAGTGATTTATAATGTGAGTACAGTTTAGTAAATTTTCTTAGTTTATTTCCAAATAAAATCATTTTACATAGTCACCCCTCCAGTAAATTCAAATTCAGGGGATACCCCCCCCCGCAATACAAACTCCACTATATGATGTTTATACTCGATAGAGAGCGTAAAATACACTTTTTTTACCATGTAAACCCATCCTCCCTCCCCCCTGTTTACGACTTTAATTCTGTTTTTGATAAATTCTGTATCTTACCTTTCTGTCAACCTTTAGTTATTAACCCGCTACGGCTTGACTTAAAGATTTCCCGCAAAGATTTAAAACCTTAATTATTGCTTCCTGTCAAGTACGTCCTGCTTCTTAATCTTTATGAATTTGCATTACACTGGTTTCACTGAAAAGGGATACTTTTTGATCAAATTAGCCAAATATCCTATTTCTCGCAAATTTTACTTTTTGCTTTGCTGAAAAGGGAGAGGGGCTTTCTTCGCGTAAAAAGTAATGGGGGGGGGGGGGTTTAAGAAAAAGATGTATAGCTACAAAGAGAAGATTTACTGAAGCGCAGCTCCTTTTAAATTATATAAACCTTTGACCATAGAGGAATAATGTGTAAATATATGCGTTGCGTCTCTAGGCATGTTTTTAATTTTTTTCAAGCTTTCTTTCGATGTTTTTTTATATTCCCAGGAGGGGGGGGGGGGGGTGTGAAAACTATATTATGCGTAAATTGAATGGCATTTTTACCTATGATCGCAAATTTTAGACCTATAAGCTGTGTGTTAACAATCTTTTTTTATCTATTTTAAAGCCTATGGACTGGAACATTTAATTTTTTTTTCTAAATGGTAAAAATAGAAACATTGATATATATCCTAAGGCTACAGACTACTGATTGTCAAGATTTATTTTTTCACAAGTTTTGTAATAAAAAAGTTTGATTTCTAAGCATAGTATATTTCTTGCAAACTTTTACTTTTTGCTTTGCTGAAAAGGGGGGAGAGGCTTCTTTGCTATAAATGCTTTCTAGACAAAATTATGGTTAGGAGCGGGGGATACTAATTTTTCTTCTTTAAAAAGGGGATCATTATTCCATACTAAATTTTTTCTTCTTTTTAAGGCCAATCATGAAGAATGCGTGCCTTCTCCATCAAAGAGAGCAAGAGAGGGTGAGGCAGCCCCAGCGCAAACCTCTATGCAACCTGGCAGAAAACTGAAAAGAGAATGGGTGGCTAGCTACAAAATGGTGAACCCCGCTGTACAAGCCAGTGGCATCGCCACCGCCACCACATCCATACAAGAAACGGACGTCATCGTCCCATCTATCCCCCTCATGCTTTACCAGGTCCATCTGCACTCCATGAGCAAGTTGAGAATGTGACTATCCCCGCCCTACAGGGACAAGATACTGCCCCATTGAACCTCAGTTATGCTGCGGGGTCTTCTGTGGTCCTATTACAATCCAAAAATGCGCACCCTTCAAGCCCCAGTCTAGCTACGGGGTCTTCCGTGCAAGCTCCAATGCCTGGGCCTTCAAGACAAACCTAGGTCAAACATCGGCTCCTTCTCACGCAATATCTGAGCTATCAGCTCCCTGTCAAGTGTCAGTGCACTCTCCTCAACTGTCTCCGTCAAGTGCTGAGCCTTCCATGGAAGATAGAAGGGTTGGCCCTTCCAGGCAAGTCATAGACCAACTAATGGCTCCCTATCATGTAATGTCCAAGCCTCCAGCTTCCTGTCAAGTGTTTGAAGAGGTGAGTTTTTCTTCAATCTATTTTTTTAACTTTTATCTTTTCACTTTTTTCTATTATTCAGGACCAGGCTATAGAAATATCTAAAAAAAAACTATTTTTCAACCTAATACAAGCTTATCGAAGACATTAAAATGTTATTTTCGCTATATTCCCCCCTCTCCCCCCCCCCCACACCCCTTGTTTCAAATTTCACTGCTCCCTCCCCTCGGAGATACCTAAATATAAAGTATTTTTTTGCTTGTCAAAGAAACCGCTCTTTTCTATCACCTTATTTTCTCCGCCTACTGCAGACATCTTCGCTATCTTTTCAACCTCATAATAATATTTTTCGCTAATTTCTAGTTTACTGTTAGATAGCCTTTTATCTCGCCATTTGAAACTAATAATGCTATTTTTCACTAGAATATTATATAGTTGTAAGGGACTTAGAAGTAACCCTTTTTTTAGGCGATTCTTTTCTTCTTTTTCAACACAGTAAAAGCGTGTCAGAGATATTTTTTCTCCCCAAAGGAAATATATCGTTCCCCTTTTGAATCATGTCAATTATTGCATACATTCAGCCAGCTGAATTCTCTTAGCGAAGCCAAAAAAGGCACTATATCCCGGACATAATTTCCCATAGTAAATAGCAAAATCTTTGCGTTATAAACTGCTTATTAACGAATGCTTAATCTTGCCTCTACAAATATTATAAAAACAATTTTCTATCAGAAAGAGTTGTATATGGCCTGAAAAAGTTAGACTACCAAGTAAAGACCCTGTTTTTTTCAAAGCAGATAAAGACTATTAATATGAAATTTTTTGAGGGGGTGTTTGAACAAAATCAAAAGATACTATGTTATGTTTTAGATTATATTAAGCAGGAACTTTTAGAATATATAGAGTAGGGAATTAACTAAATGCTACTACTACTACTAAGTACATGTAAATAATAATCCAAATTTAAAAATAGGGTGATTTAGAAACTTTGAAAATAAGCTATTTTCTTTTATAGGTTGTATTGGTACCTTATTCACCATCATCATCCTTATCGATTGAAGGAGAAGACGCGCCTCTGGAGCTCTCCAACAATTCACCATGGAATGGTAATTCACTGGAAATACCAGATAATATTGACGATTTTTTCAACAGATTATTTTAATGTTGATTATAGCGCAGCTGAGCAGGGGGACTTATCTTTGCTAAGTCCAAACACATTACAGCTTTTAGATGATTATACCCGGGAATTAACAGGGAACTCTCCCCCCACTGATTACATACTTCCACTTCAAACTAATGAAGTGGCTTCGAACAATTTTATTATTGAACAATGTGGGGGAGGGGGTGGTGATAATATACAAGAGGGGGAGGGGGAGGGTAATATTCAATTTACATCATTTCCTGATTTTCAACTGTCAAACTCAAATTTAAATACGATATATGTCTACACTGCAACTTTTGGGGATCCATTTAATTCACTTTTGGGGGTAATTTTGTGTTTGACCCTATATAAATTGTCCATGAAAACTTAGATAGAATTCGTGCACTGCTAGAAAACCAAATTCAGTTGTTGTGGGGGGGGGGGTAGGGATTCAATTAAGGTTTCAATTGTTTTAAAGGTGTTTATCTAAATGAGGGAAAAAGCAAAGTTTAGTATCATTATGTACACACCGAGATGCAAGTGGTCTCTCCGCATTTAGAAAATTTTGAGGGTGTTTTTATGGATTGGATAGACCACATTATTACCCATCTCGAAAATTATAGCGAAAATGGTAGTGGGTCTGTGGCTTTATTTGTTGAAAATTTAAGCGTTAATATTTGTAAATTTAAAAAAGATATTATTTTAAGAGGGGGGCATGGGTAAAGGGCAATGGAATTAAAATATAAACCAGATTTAGAGGGTTGCAGAGGCGTTCAGCGAATCTGTTTCGAAACAGGCCAAAAATGTTTCAAGTACGCTTCCCTCATTTCAGCTTTCCGACCTTTGAAAGATGGCACTTCAAAGAAAAATTTAGAATATTGGGCTGTGCATGGGAAGGAGGGGTCCGATTTTTCCATTGTAGATTTCACTTGTTTAGAGGGAAAATACCCAGTAACGCTCAGGTTCATTGATATTTTTGAAAGGGCCAATGCCCATTTATATATCGGCGTTACTATAGTTCAATATGAAACTGAATTTGAGGATGGGGTTCGTTCTAAAAAGAAGGGGGTGGTGTTCCCAGTAAGGGGCCCGTCGATTGAATTGGTGAAGCACTGGGTTTGGTTGTTGTACACGCCACCTAGTGAACCCAATGCAATTGGCCATTTCAACCCATTTACAGACATAAGTAGAGTTCTGGGGGAGGGAAAGACTAGGGGGGTACGTTTATACTGTCCAACATGCCTGTCTCGATTTTGGACTGAATAAAAGTTACAAAATCATATGCAGCATTTTAGACGGCATGGCTATCAGTCAGTCGAAACGTTTTCGAGGGATAGGGCCATTTTACGTTGTAAAAATTTTCAAAAAACACTCCTCCAGAGCAATAAAATCTCTTTGGATTGTGAAGCGAAGCTAGTGGAAGTGGACGATCCTCGATTTCCAAATCGAATCAAAGAACATCGAGCAATTGCAGTCTCTTACGCCCACGCGCAAAGAGACAGTTCTAACACTATGCAGCTGTTAGAAATAGTCGAAACTTTGGATGAGGGAGAGTGCATGGTCAAGGCACTGACTAAATTAATTGGCACCGCTAATGGAGCTATTTCTCGTTTGAGAAGTACACATTATCCAATGTTATTGTCTGCAGAGGATCGTCTCGCGATTAAAAATCAAAAAATTAGCTGGGTTTGTAAGGGGGAGTTTGAAGAGGGGGCTAAGGGGAAAGGGACTAGAGGGAAAAGAGGGGGAAGGGGAAAGTCAGAGATCACAATCACTTTTGGCAGAAAATATCATCTGGGGGCAGTAATTTTAGAGGGGTAGCACATCAATCATGCAACGTGAATGTAAGCCAACAGTTTTTCATTCCAGTTTTTATTCAAAATTCAAATTATGATTTAAAATTTATTTTACTGGCATTGTTACGTATGGACAGGGAGGGAGGGGGAGTAGATAGTCCATGGGTAAATAATTTATTTACCTATAACATCAGTAGTAATCAACATTATACTTTGCCCACTTTATGTTCCATCCGGTTTTTCTGGTAGGTAATTCTATTCTACAGGGGCATTACACCCTTTCAAAGAGACGGGTTTTCTATTGTGACATCGATTTTTTGGAAGTCAAACTCATGGATACATGTTTATTTATTTTTTTTTTAAACTGGTATTTTTTCAATGAAGTCCATAGCACTTTGCAGAAACCCGTGAATGTAGGACTGAAAGTCCAATTACTAATCAAGTTAGTGTGACCGCCATTTTTGATCTGGTTAAGTGGGTATAATCTGGTTTGGTTTGTTATTGCGAGAGGATTACTCAATTTACATCTTAGTGTTAACTGAGCAATGACTAAAGGAACATTTGAAGGTGGAGAAAAAAAAGGGGTAATTAGCGATTGGATAATTTTAACAAGAAATGACCGAAAAGTGTTTTGGTTTGCACAGTGTTGTCAATTTTAAATAGTTTAGAAATAAAAAAAATTAACAAGAAATGGCTGAAAAGTGTTTTGAGGGAGTTGAGTTGCACGAGGGTTCAGTTACATGCGGATTCAGTTACACGGGGATTAGTTAAATGGGGTCGAGTAGCACGGAGGTTCAGTTGTACAGGGTTTCGGTTATACAGGGGTTCAGTTACATGGGGGGTTCAGTTGCACGGGGGTTGAGTTAAATGGGGATTGAGTTCCACGAGAGTAGTGCTTTGTCGTGGTTTAGCTTGTCACAGTTTTAAAAGAGCTTTACGGGGATTGAGAGACTCAGTTGCCGGATTCCATGTGGTTTTTCTTATTCCAGTTTTTCTAAAAACCAGTATTGTCTATAACTTAATTTACGTTGGTTAAACTTCCGATGGTTAAGAAAGCGTAACAGGTAATTAAAGTATGAGGAATGGGATGCTATAATTAGAATGATTTTAAGTTGAAAAAATTGTGACGTAAAAATAACTCAGTTATTTGCTTGCGTGTATAGGAATTCCCATGTTATTTGCTTGCTTGTATTTTGTGTTAAAATAAGTAGTTTTTGTATCTTTTAAAAGAGCTTTAAGGGGTTTGAGAGACTCAGTTGCCTAATTCCGTGTGATTTTTCTTTACTTGATGGTCATTAAAAACGAAATTTTTGTGTTAAATCAGTAGTTTTTGTATCTTTTAAAAGAGCTTTAAGGGGTTTGAGAGATGTACTGTATAATACACAAGTGATGTTTTGGAGCGTATTGTCAATTTAACGAGAAATGACCGAAAAGTGTTTTGAGGGGGATGGGTTGCATGGAGGATTGAGTTGCATGAGAGTTCAGTTAAAGGGAGTACAGTTACACGGGGGTTTTGGTTATACAGGGGTTCAGTTACAAGGGGGTTCAGTTGCACGGGGGTTGAGTTAAATGGGGATTGAATTCCACGAGAGTAGTGCTTTGTCGTGGTTTAGCTTGTCACAGTTTTAAAAGAGCTTTACGGGGATTGAGAGACTCAGTTGCCGGATTCCGTGTGGTTTTTCTTTATTCCAGTTTTTCTAAAAACCAGTATTGTCTATAACTTAATTTACGTTGGTTAAACTTCCGATGGTTAAGAAAGCGTAATAGGTAATTAAAGTATGAGGAATGGGATGCTATAGTTAAAATGATTTTAAGTTGAAAAATTGTGACGTAAAAATAACTCAGTTATTTGCTTGCGTGTATAGGAATTCCCATGTTATTTGCTTGCTTGTATTTTGTGTTAAAATCAGTAGTTTTTGTATCTTTTAAAAGAGCTTTAAGGGGTTTGAGAGACTCAGTTGCCTAATTCCGTGTGATTTTTCTTTACTTGATGGTCATTAAAAACGAAATTTTTTGTATCTTTTAAAAGAGCTTTAAGGGGTTTGAGAGACTCAGTTGCCTAATTCCGTGTGATTTTTCTTTACTTGATGGTCATTAAAAACGAAATTTTTGTGTTAAATCAGTAGTTTTTGTATCTTTTAAAAGAGCTTTAAGGGGTTTGAGAGATGTACTGTATAATACACAAGTGATGTTTTGGAGCGTATTGTCAATTTAACGAGAAATGACTGAAAAGTGTTTTGAGGGAGATGGGTTGCATGGAGGGTTGAGTTGCATGAGAGTTCAGTTAAAGGGGGTACAGTTACACGGGGTTTCGGTTATACAGGGGTTCAGTTACAAGGGGGTTCAGTTGCACGGAGGTTGAGTTAAATGGGGATTGAGTTCCACGAGAGTAGTGCTTTGTCGTGGTTTAGCTTGTCACAGTTTTAAAAGAGCTTTACGGGGATTGAGAGACTCAGTTGCCGGATTCCGTGTGGTTTTTCTTTATTCCAGTTTTTCTAAAAACCAGTATTGTCTATAACTTAATTTACGTTGGTTAAACTTCCGATGGTTAAGAAAGCGTAACAGGTAATTAAAGTATGAGGAATGGGATGCTATAATTAGAATGATTTTAAGTTGAAAAATTGTGACGTAAAAATAACTCAGTTATTTGCTTGCGTGTATAGGAATTCCCATGTTATTTGCTTGCTTGTATTTTGTGTTAAAATAAGTAGTTTTTGTATCTTTTAAAAGAGCTTTAAGGGGTTTGAGAGACTCAGTTGCCTAATTCCGTGTGATTTTTCTTTACTTGATGGTCATTAAAAACGAAATTTTTTGTATCTTTTAAAAGAGCTTTAAGGGGTTTGAGAGACTCAGTTGCCTAATTCCGTGTGATTTTTCTTTACTTGATAGTCATTAAAAACGAAATTTTTGTGTTAAATCAGTAGTTTTTGTATCTTTTAAAAGAGCTTTAAGGGGTTTGAGAGATGTACTGTATAATACACAAGTGATGTTTTGGAGCGTATTGTCAATTTAACGAGAAATGACTGAAAAGTGTTTTGAGGGAGATGGGTTGCATGGAGGGTTGAGTTGCATGAGAGTTCAGTTAAAGGGGGTACAGTTACACGGGGGTTTCGGTTATACAGGGGTCAGTTACAAGGGGGTTCAGTTGCACGGGGGTTGAGTTAAATGGGGATTGAGTTCCACGAGAGTAGTGCTTTGTCGTGGTTTAGCTTGTCACAGTTTTAAAAGAGCTTTACGGGGATTGAGAGACTCAGTTGCCGGATTCCGTGTGGTTTTTCTTTACTTGGTGGTCATTAAAAACGAAATTTTTGTGTTAAATAAGTAGTTTTTGTATCTTTTAAAAGAGCTTTACGGGGATTGAGAGACTCAGTTTTACCTTGTCACAGTTACATTTTCTTGATTTTTCAAAGTTCATTTTGAATTTCTTTCGTTGAAATGCAAGAGTTGGAATATTTCAGTAGTGTTTGGTTGTGGTTTACCTTGTCACAGTTACATTTTCTTGATTTTTCAAAGTTCATTTTGAATTTCTTTCGCTGAAATGCAAGAGTTGGAATATTTCAGTAGTGTTTGGTTGTGGTTTACCTTGTCACAGTTACATTTTCTTGATTTTTCAAAGTTCATTTTGAATTTCTTTCGTTGAAATGCAAGAGTTGGAATATTTCAGTAGTGTTTGGTTGTGGTTTACCTTGTCACAGTTACATTTTCTTGATTTTTCAAAGTTCATTTTGAATTTCTTTCGTTGAAATGCAAGAGTTGGAATATTTCAGTAGTGTTTGGTTGTGGTTTACCTTGTCACAGTTACATTTTCTTGATTTTTCAAAGTTCATTTTGAATTTCTTTCGTTGAAATGCAAGAGTTGGAATATTTCAGTAGTGTTTGGTTGTGGTTTACCTTGTCACAGTTACATTTTCTTGATTTTTCAAAGTTCATTTCGAATTTCTTTCGTTGAAATGCAAGAGTTGGAATATTTCAGTAGTGTTTGGTTGTGATTTACCTTGTCACAGTTACATTTCTTGATTTTTCAAAGTTCATTTTGAATTTCTTTCGTTGAAATGAAGAGTTGGAATATTTCAGTAGTGTTTGGTTGTGGTTTACCTTGTCACAGTTACATTTTCTTGATTTTTCAAAGTTCATTTTGAATTTCTTTCGTTGCTCTTGCATAAGAGTTGGAATATTTCAGTAGTGTTTGGTTGTGGTTTACCTTGTCACAGTTACATTTTCTTGATTTTTCAAAGTTCATTTTGAATTTCTTTCGTTGAAATGCAAGAGTTGGAATATTTCAGAAGTGTTTGCTTGTGGTTTACCTTGTCACAGTTACATGTTCTTGATTTTTCAAAGTTCATTTTGAATCATTCAAGAAACGTGATTAAACACGTTTTTAAACCACATGCTATTTGCATGCCTTTCCTTGGCACCTTTCCAAACGAGCGGGGATTCCCCGCTGGTTCCTACACATTGCAAAAAAGTGAGCAGTACGAAAACTCCACGTTTTCAACCAGACTGGTTTTTTTTAGACAACACACCCACAGAGATGACACACGCACATAGAGACGAGACACGCACAGACACGACACACACATTTTCTTGATTTTTCAAAGTTCATTTTGAATTTCTTTCATTGAAATGCAAGAGTTGGAATATTTCAGTAGTGTTTGGTTGTGGTTTACCTTGTCACAGTTACATTTTCTTGATTTTTCAAAGTTCATTTTGAATTTCTTTCGTTGAAATGCAAGAGTTGGAATATTTCAGTAGTGTTTGGTTGTGGTTTACCAGGTCACAGTTACATTTTTTTGATTTTTCAAAGTTCATTTTGAATTTCTTTCGTTGAAATGCAAGAGTTGGAATATTTCAGTAGTGTTTGGTTGTGGTTTACCTTGTCACAGTTACATTTTCTTGATTTTTCAAAGTTCATTTTGAATTTCTTTCGTTGAAATGCAAGAGTTGGAATATTTCAGTAGTGTTTGGTTGTGGTTTACCTTGTCACAGTTACATTTTCTTGATTTTTCAAAGTTCATTTCGAATTTCTTTCGTTGAAATGCAAGAGTTGGAATATTTCAGTAGTGTTTGGTTGTGATTTACCTTGTCACAGTTACATTTTCTTGATTTTTCAAAGTTCATTTGAATTTCTTTCGTTGAAATGCAAGAGTTGGAATATTTCAGTAGTGTTTGGTTGTGGTTTACCTTGTCACAGTTACATTTTCTTGATTTTTCAAAGTTCATTTTGAATTTCTTTCGTTGAAATGCAAGAGTTGGAATATTTCAGTAGTGTTTGGTTGTGGTTTACCTTGTCACAGTTACATTTTCTTGATTTTTCAAAGTTCATTTTGAATTTCTTTCGTTGAAATGCAAGAGTTGGAATATTTCAGTAGTGTTTGCTTGTGGTTTACCTTGTCACAGTTACATTTTCTTGATTTTTCAAAGTTCATTTTGAATTTCTTTCGTTGAAATGCAAGAGTTGGAATATTTCAGTAGTGTTTGGTTGTGGTTTACCTTGTCACAGTTACATTTTCTTGATTTTCAAAGTTCATTTCGAATTTCTTTCGTTGAAATGCAAGAGTTGGAATATTTCAGTAGTGTTTGGTTGTGATTTACCTTGTCACAGTTACATTTTCTTGATTTTTCAAAGTTCATTTTGAATTTCTTTCGTTGAAATGCAAGAGTTGGAATATTTCAGTAGTGTTTGGTTGTGGTTTACCTTGTCACAGTTACATTTTCTTGATTTTTCAAAGTTCATTTTGAATTTCTTTCGTTGAAATGCAAGAGTTGGAATATTTCAGTAGTGTTTGGTTGTGGTTTACCTTGTCACAGTTACATTTTCTTGATTTTTCAAAGTTCATTTTGAATTTCTTTCGTTGAAATGCAAGAGTTGGAATATTTCAGTAGTGTTTGGTTGTGGTTTACCTTGTCACAGTTACATTTTCTTGATTTTTCAAAGTTCATTTTGAATCATTCAAGAAACGTGATTAAACACGTTTTTAAACTTCTTGCTATTTGCATGCCTTTCCTTGGCACCTTTCCAAACGAGCGGGGATTCCCCGCTGGTTCCTACACATTGCAAAAAAGTGAGCAGTACGAAAACTCCACGTTTTCAACCAGACTGGTTTTTTTAGACAACACACCCACAGAGATGACACACACACACATAGAGACGAGACACGCACAGACAGGACACACAAACAGAGTCATAGTGAGAGAGATATCCAAAAAGTTAGGTTGATCCTAACGCCACAAAAAGTGGCGCGCCACTCTAAGTGAACCTAGATCAACCTAACTTTTGGGATATCTCTCTCACTATGACTCTGTTTGTGTGTCCTGTCTGTGCGTGTCTCGTCTCTATGTGTGTGGGTCATCTCTGTGGGTGTGTTGTCTAAAAAAACCAGTCTGGTTGAAAACGTGGAGTTTTCGTACTGCTCACTTTTTTGCAATGTGTAGGAACCAGCGGGGAATCCCCGCTCGTTTGGAAAGGTGCCAAGGAAAGGCATGCAAATAGCATGTAGTTTAAAAACGTGTTTAATCACGTTTCTTGAATGATTCAAAATGAACTTTGAAAAATCAAGAAAATGTAACTGTGACAAGGTAAACCACAAGCAAACACTACTGAAATATTCCAACTCTTGCATTTCAACGAAAGAAATTCAAAATGAACTTTGAAAAAATCAAGAAAATGTAACTGTGACAAGGTAAACCACAACCAAACACTACTGAAATATTCCAACTCTTGCATTTCAACGAAAGAAATTCAAAATGAACTTTGAAAAATCAAGAAAATGTAACTGTGACAAGGTAAACCACAACCAAACACTACTGAAATATTCCAACTCTTGCATTTCAACGAAAGAAATTCAAAATGAACTTTGAAAAATCAAGAAAATGTAACTGTGACAAGGTAAATCACAACCAAACACTACTGAAATATTCCAACTCTTGCATTTCAACGAAAGAAATTCGAAATGAACTTTGAAAAATCAAGAAAATGTAACTGTGACAAGGTAAACCACAACCAAACACTACTGAAATATTCCAACTCTTGCATTTCAACGAAAGAAATTCAAAATGAACTTTGAAAAATCAAGAAAATGTAACTGTGACAAGGTAAACCACAACCAAACACTACTGAAATATTCCAACTCTTGCATTTCAACGAAAGAAATTCAAAATGAACTTTGAAAAATCAAGAAAATGTAACTGTGACAAGGTAAACCACAACCAAACACTACTGAAATATTCCAACTCTTGCATTTCAACGAAAGAAATTCAAAATGAACTTTGAAAAAATCAAGAAAATGTAACTGTGACCAGGTAAACCACAACCAAACACTACTGAAATATTCCAACTCTTGCATTTCAACGAAAGAAATTCAAAATGAACTTTGAAAAATCAAGAAAATGTAACTGTGACAAGGTAAACCACAACCAAACACTACTGAAATATTCCAACTCTTGCATTTCAATGAAAGAAATTCAAAATGAACTTTGAAAAATCAAGAAAATGTGTGTGTCGTGTCTGTGCGTGTCTCGTCTCTATGTGTGTGTGTCATCTCTGTGGGTGTGTTGTCTAAAAAAAAACAGTCTGGTTGAAAACGTGGAGTTTTCGTACTGCTCACTTTTTTGCAATGTGCAGGAACCAGCGGGGAATCCCCGTTCGTTTGGAAAGGTGCCAAGGAAGGGCATGCAAATAGCATGTAGTTTAAAAACGTGTTTAATCACGTTTCTTGAATGATTCAAAATGAACTTTGAAAAATCAAGAAAATGTAACTGTGACAAGGTAAACCACAAGCAAACACTACTGAAATATTCCAACTCTTGCATTCAACGAAAGAAATTCAAAATGAACTTTGAAAAATCAAGAAAATGTAACTGTGACAAGGTAAACCACAACCAAACACTACTGAAATATTCCAACTCTTGCATTTCAACGAAAGAAATTCAAAATGAACTTTGAAAAATCAAGAAAATGTAACTGTGACAAGGTAAACCACAACCAAACACTACTGAAATATTCCAACTCTTGCATTTCAACGAAAGAAATTCAAAATGAACTTTGAAAAATCAAGAAAATGTAACTGTGACAAGGTAAATCACAACCAAACACTACTGAAATATTCCAACTCTTGCATTTCAACGAAAGAAATTCGAAATGAACTTTGAAAAATCAAGAAAATGTAACTGTGACAAGGTAAACCACAACCAAACACTACTGAAATATTCCAACTCTTGCATTTCAACGAAAGAAATTCAAAATGAACTTTGAAAAATCAAGAAAATGTAACTGTGACAAGGTAAACCACAACCAAACACTACTGAAATATTCCAACTCTTGCATTTCAACGAAAGAAATTCAAAATGAACTTTGAAAAATCAAGAAAATGTAACTGTGACAAGGTAAACCACAACCAAACACTACTGAAATATTCCAACTCTTGCATTTCAACGAAAGAAATTCAAAATGAACTTTGAAAAATCAAGAAAATATAACTGTGACAAGGTAAACCACAACCAAACACTACTGAAATATTCCAACTCTTGCATTTCAGAGAAAGAAATTCAAAAGAACTTTGAAAAATCAAGAAAATGTAACTGTGACAAGGTAAACCACAACCAAACACTACTGAAATATTCCAACTCTTGCATTTCAACGAAAGAAATTCAAAATGAACTTTGAAAAATCAAGAAAATGTAACTGTGACTAGGTAAAACTGAGTCTCTCAATCCCCGTAAAGCTCTTTTAAAAGATACAAAAACTACTTATTTAACACAAAAATTTCGTTTTTAATGACCACCAAGTAAAGAAAAACCACACGGAATTAGGCAACTGAGTCTCTCAATCCCCGTAAAGCTCTTTTAAAACTGTGATAAGCTAAACCACGACAAAGCACTACTCTCGTGGAACTCAATCCCCATTTAACTCAACCCCCGTGCAACTGAACCCCCTTGTAACTGAACCCCTGTATAACCGAAACCCCCGTGTAACTGTACCCCCTTTAACTGAACTCTCATGCAACTCAACCCTCCATGCAACCCATCTCCCTCAAAACACTTTTCAGTCATTTCTCGTTAAATTGACAATACGCTCCAAAACATCACTTGTGTATTATACAGTACATCTCTCAAACCCCTTAAAGCTCTTTTAAAAGATACAAAAACTACTGATTTAACACAAAAATTTCGTTTTTAATGACCACTAAGTAAAGAAAAATCTCACGGAATCAGGCAACTGAGTCTCTCAAACCCCTTAAAGCTCTTTTAAAAGATACAAAAAATTTCGTTTTTAATGACCATCAAGTAAAGAAAAATCACACGGAATTAGGCAACTGAGTCTCTCAAACCCCTTAAAGCTCTTTTAAAAGATACAAAAACTACTTATTTAACACAAAATACAAGCAAGCAAATAACATGGGAATTCCTATACACGACAAGCAAATAACGGTTATTTTACGTCACAATTTTTTCAACTTAAAATCATTCTAAGTATAGTATCCCTTCCTCATACTTAATTACCTGTTCGCTTTTAACCATCGGAGTTTAACAACGTAAATAAGTATAGACAATATGTTTTTAGAAAAACTGGAATAAAGAAAAATCACACGGATTAGGCAAACTGAGTCTCTCAAACCCCTTAAAGCTCTTTTAAAAGGTACAAAAAATTTCGTTTTTAATGACCATCAAGTAAAGAAAAATCACACGGAATTAGGCAACTGAGTCTCTCAACCCTTAAGCTCTTTAAAAGATACAAAAACTAGCTTATTTTAACAAATACTAGCAAGCAATAATATGGAATCTATACACGCAAGCAATAACTAGTTTTTTTACGTCACATTTTTCAACTTAATAATTCTAATTATAGCATCCCATTCCCATACTTTAATTACCTGTTACGCTTTCTTAACCATCGGAAGTTTAACCAACGTAAATTAAGTTATAGACAATACTGGTTTTTAGAAAAACTGGAATAAAGAAAAACCATACGGAATCCGGCAACTGAGTCTCTCAATCCCCGTAAAGCTCTTTTAAAACTGTGACAAGCTAAACCACGACAAAGCACTACTCTCGTGGAACTCAATCCCCATTTAACTCAACCCTCCGTGCAACTGAACCCCCTTGTAACTGAACCCCTGTATAACCGAAACCCCCGTATAACTGTACCCCCTTTAACTGAACTCTCATGCAACTCAACCCTCCATGCAACCCATCTCCCTCAAAACACTTTTCAGTCATTTTCGTTAAATTGACAATACGCTCCAAAACATCACTTGTGTATTATACAGTACATCTCTCAAACCCCTTAAAGCTCTTTTAAAAGATACAAAAACTACTGATTTAACACAAAAATTTCGTTTTTAATGACCATCAAGTAAAGAAAAATCACACGGAATTAGGCAACTGAGTCTCTCAAACCCCTTAAAGCTCTTTTAAAAGATACAAAAAATTTCGTTTTTAATGACCATCAAGTAAAGAAAAATCACACGGAATTAGGCAACTGAGTCTCTCAAACCCTTAAAGCTCTTTTAAAGGATACAAAAACTACTTATTTTAACACAAAATACAAGCAAGCAAATAACATGGGAATTCCTATACACGCAAGCAAATAACTGAGTTATTTTTACGTCACAATTTTTCAACTTAAAATCATTCTAATTATAGCATCCCATTCCTCATACTTTAATTACCTATTACGCTTTCTTAACCATCGGAAGTTTAACCAACGTAAATTAAGTTATAGACAATACTGGTTTTTATAAAAACTGGAATAAAGAAAAACCACACGGAATCCGGCAACTGAGTCTCTCAATCCCCGTAAAGCTCTTTTAAAACTGTGACAAGCTAAACCACGACAAAGCACTACTCTCGTGGAACTCAATCCCCATTTAACTCAACCTCCGTGCAACTGAACCCCCTTGTAACTGAACCCCTGTATAACCGAAACCCCCGTGTAACTGTACCCCCTTTAACTGAACTCTCATGCAACTCAACCCTCCATGCAACCCATCTCCCTCAAAACACTTTTCAGTCATTTCTCGTTAAATTGACAATACGCTCCAAAACATCACTTGTGTATTATACAGTACATCTCTCAAACCCCTTAAAGCTCTTTTAAAAGATACAAAAACTACTGATTTAACACAAAAATTTCGTTTTTAATGACCATCAAGTAAAGAAAAATCACACGGAATTAGGCAACTGAGTCTCTCAAACCCCTTAAAGCTCTTTTAAAAGATACAAAAAATTTCGTTTTTAATGACCATCAAGTAAAGAAAAATCACACGGAATTAGGCAACTGAGTCTCTCAAACCCCTTAAAGCTCTTTTAAAAGATACAAAAACTACTTATTTTAACACAAAATACAAGCAAGCAAATAACATGGGAATTCCTATACACGCAAGCAAATAACTGAGTTATTTTTACGTCACAATTTTTCAACTTAAAATCATTCTAATTATAGCATCCCATTCCTCATACTTTAATTACCTATTACGCTTTCTTAACCATCGGAAGTTTAACCAACGTAAATTAAGTTATAGACAATACTGGTTTTTAGAAAAACTGGAATAAAGAAAAACCACACGGAATCCGGCAACTGAGTCTCTCAATCCCCGTAAAGCTCTTTTAAAACTGTGACAAGCTAAACCACGACAAAGCACTACTCTCGTGGAATTCAATCCCCATTTAACTCAACCCCGTGCAACTGAACCCCCTTGTAACTGAACCCCTGTATAACCGAAACCCCCGTGTAACTGTACTCCCTTTAACTGAACTCTCATGCAACTCAATCCTCCATGCAACCCATCCCCCTCAAAACACTTTTCGGTCATTTCTCGTTAAATTGACAATACGCTCCAAAACATCACTTGTGTATTATACAGTACATCTCTCAAACCCCTTAAAGCTCTTTTAAAAGATACAAAAACTACTGATTTAACACAAAAATTTCGTTTTTAATGACCATCAAGTAAAGAAAAATCACACGGAATTAGGCAACTGAGTCTCTCAAACCCCTTAAAGCTCTTTTAAAAGATACAAAAACTACTTATTTTAACACAAAATACAAGCAAGCAAATAACATGGGAATTCCTATACACGCAAGCAAATAACTGAGTTATTTTTACGTCACAATTTTTTCAACTTAAAATCATTCTAATTATAGCATCCCATTCCTCATACTTTAATTACCTGTTACGCTTTCTTAACCATCGGAAGTTTAACCAACGTAAATTAAGTTATAGACAATACTGGTTTTTAGAAAAACTGGAATAAAGAAAAACCACATGGAATCCGGCAACTGAGTCTCTCAATCCCCGTAAAGCTCTTTTAAAACTGTGACAAGCTAAACCACGACAAAGCACTACTCTCGTGGAACTCAATCCCCATTTAACTCAACCCCCGTGCAACTGAACCCCCCATGTAACTGAACCCCTGTATAACCGAAACCCTGTACAACTGAACCTCCGTGCTACTCGACCCCATTTAACTAATCCCCGTGTAACTGAATCCGCATGTAACTGAACCCTCGTGCAACTCAACTCCCTCAAAACACTTTTCAGCCATTTCTTATTAATTTTTTTTATTTCTAAACTATTTAAAATTGACAACACTGTGCAAACCAAAACACTTTTCGGTCATTTCTTGTTAAAATTATCCAATCGCTAATTACCCCTTTTTTTCTCCACCTTCAAATGTTCCTTTAGTCATTGCTCAGTTAACACTAAGATGTAAATTGAGTAATCCTCTCGCAATAACAAACCAAACCAGATTATACCCACTTAACCAGATCAAAAATGGCGGTCACACTAACTTGATTAGTAATTGGACTTTCAGTCCTACATTCACGGGTTTCTGCAAAGTGCTATGGACTTCATTGAAAAAATACCTGTTTAAAAAAAAAAATAAATAAACATGTATCCATGAGTTTGACTTCCAAAAAATCGATGTCACAATAGAAAACCCGTCTCTTTGAAAGGGTGTAATGCCCCTGTAGAATAGAATTACCTACCAGAAAAACCGGATGGAACATAAAGTGGGCAAAGTATAATGTCGATTACTACTAACATCATCCCCAAATCAGCAGAGAAGTTGGTGCTTTTCGAATTGAAATGACAGGTAGTAAATAACGGGCATACGTGTCTGAATAAAATCAGGTTTTTCGATTCATTTAGTTTTTTCCCCAAGGCATTGAGTTAATTGATTCAAGTGCAGAAAAGCGACAATTTTGATAGTTTTCCTTTGCTTAAAGAGCACTTTTCAGACAGTGAAATGTATGACCTATTGACCTGCAAAGGTGTATATGCATCCGACTATTATTGTTCTGCCGCTCGCATAAGCGAGGGGACTCTACCTCCAATTGAGGCTTTCTATAATTCACTCACCAACAGTGAATGCACTGCCGAGGAATATGAATTTGCCAAGAAGGTGTGGGCTAAGGGGAATTGTAAAAATGGGTGGGATTATTGTAGAATGTACTTGGCCAGTGACGTTTTAACTCTGTTAAAAAACCAACAAAGAGAAAAATCTCTAAAAAAAAACAAACAACGAGACTGTGGCCAGTGGAGAGAAAAGGAAAACAACAGAAACAAAACAACGCGGATATTTCGCCTGTATACAAACAAGGCGTCTTCAGCACGAAAGACACAAAAAAAAAAACAAGATAAAACTAAAAACCAATAAAACCACCACCAAAAAAAAAAAACAAAAATGTACAATCTGCGCAAACTAATCCACGTAGGGAAAAGATGCTAAAATAGAGTTACTTCAGTGAGGACACCAGAGTAACTGAGGAAAAATAAAAAAAACTGTAAATTACTTTAATTATTCAGTTGCGAAATAATCCTTTTGTTAGCTATTACTGAAGCAAATCGTTTTGGTCTAACAGGTAAAATAGTCCCCTGGTGATTATTTAAAATCTTTACTCCCTTATTGACAATTGATTCACTCTTTAGAAGGTTATCATAAATTGGGTCAATATTTAAATTACCCGTGTCCCTATTTATGGAAAGGTTAGCAAACATATGTTTTTTAATTTCTATGGCTTCCCTGGCCCATTGGGTGTACCCCTTATCATTAGAAATAGCCAAGGCTTCATCAAATTTTACAAAATGGTCTGGTTGAAGCCAAATATGCTCTGCTAAAGCTGAAACGAAAGTTTCTGGAGGCTTGCTTAATTGTAGGGTTTTTTCTATTGAATTACGGTGTTCAATAAACCTTTCAACAAATTGTTGGTGAGTCCTACCAATATAGAACTTCCCACAAGAACACGGAATTTTATACACCCCACTTACTAAATTTCCCCGAGTTAAATCCTTACCAGAACTAAAAAAACTACTCATTGGCCTCAGCGATTGGAAACATGTATCAATACCAAATTTACGTAAAACCCGTGAAAGTTTCTCCCCCAAACCAGGTACATATGGTAATGAAATGAAGCTTTTTGATACAACTAAATCTAAAGACTGAGAAACCTCAATAACCCTACTACTATGTTTGGCCCGTCTATTTTCAATTATTTTATCAATGAACTTAATTGGATAACTATTACAAAATAAATATCCCTCAAGTATAACAATTCTGAATCCAGAAATTCCTGGGAACAGATTTTAAAGGCTCTATCCACTAGTGAAATTACAACCCCCCTTTTCACCGACATAGGGTGGCAAGAATGAAAATTTAAATACCTATCATTGTGCGTAGGTTTTCTGTAAATCGAGAAAAGTAAATGGAAATCCCTTTTAATTAATAAAATATCCAGAAAAGGTAATTTATTATTATCCTCAAATTCAACTGTAAATTTAATATTATTATCAAAACTATTTAAATGCTTACAAAAAAGGTCTAAGGAGTCCAACCCATGTTTCCAAACGCAGACCACATCATCCATGAACCTACCCCAGAAGCAAGAGGAGATTCTAAAACTGTTTATAGCGGAGGTTTCAATGGCATCTATGAACAGATTTGCCAATAAAGGAGAAAGAGAAGCCCCCATAGGTAACCCAAAAATTTGTCTATAAAACTCCCCTCGAAAACCAAAATAAAAAGAAAATTCATTTACCAGCATAATTAGTTTCATAATGACATCAATATCCAAACTGGCTAACGTCACATCCTGTATTAAATCAAAGTGTTTTTCTAATTTACTTTTTAAAATATCCTCGCACCTTTTTAAATCACAATTTGAATACATGGACACAACATCAAAACTGCAAAGAATTGAACTCTCCTCCAACGTGAAATTGCGCAATTTATTAGTAAGATCAGTCGAATTTTTTAAATATGATTTTTGTGTTACCAAAAGTGGACGTAAAGCTACCGACAACCATTTTCCTAATTTTGAAACAGGTGACAGACAAGTTGACACAAGGGGCGGAGGGGGGATCCAGTCTTATGAATCTTAGGTAGACCATAGATCTTGGGTGCCGAACAACCCCTAGGATAATATTTGTTATAAAACTGTGGGGTAATGTGAAAATTATTTTTCATTGACTCTAATTCCTTTCTTGTTGATTTTACATATTTATCTGTAGGATCAAAATCAAGTTTTTTGTATGTAATAGTGTCCAAAATAATGGATTTCATTTGATTATTATAATCTTCAGTGTTCATAATTACGATCGTGTTTCCCTTATCGGCTCTGGTGATAGTAAGGATTTATCCTTTTTCAAATCAGAAAGGATTTTAATGTCATTTTTTTGTGAAATGTCTTTACCAATGAAGTTCATATTAAAGATGTTTAGTTTTCTTACGATCTCAGCTCTGAGTTCTTGAGGAGTATCAACCTTATCTATAGAAGCCATAATTCCTGATTCCACCTTTGAAATTATTTTTGAATAGGAGACTGGTGTTGGAAAACAGAACTTTGAACCTTTCAACAAAACGGCTTCCTGTTGAATATTAAGAGGCTTAGAAGACAAATTCTTAATTGCTGGACCCAGACAATGACGAGGATAAAAAACATCTGAATCTTGTAAATTTTTGTTGGTTTTTTGTCATGGCTGGCCGGTTCGGCTTAAGATCTTTCATTTAACTCTGTTAGATATTGTCTGCGAGAACACAGATCAAATCTATTCAGAGTTTGGACTAGATATAGGATATTATTTTTCCACACAACATTTGGTGATGGACTTGATTTTAAAAATTAGTAGGGAGGAAATAGGCTTGATAACTGATGTATATCAACACCTTTTTGTAGAAAGATCAATGAGGGGTGGGTATGTTTTTCATGGGGATCGTGTTTTGACAACAGATCCATGCGGACAAGACACTGGTGTAAAGTCAAATGCAGTTTTCTTGGACATGAACTCATTGTACCCCTCGGAAATGTCTCACTACTCTTTTCCGTGTGGGAACTATAAATGGCTTGCGAATCCTTGTGAGTTCCCCAACATTAACACCTTCGAGGACAATGGGCCACAAGGATGGTTCTTTGACACCCCAAAGAGAATATCGTTGTTCACCATGTGCTTTTGCACTGGATGGTGAACAATGGTTTCAAGATCAACAAAATACATAGGGTCCTGCAATTCAATCAAAAACCTTATTTAAAGACGTTTATCGACACTTTTGTCTATAAACGCTCTCGGGCAAACAGTAAAGTAGAGAAGGAAATGTACAAGCTCATTCTAAATTTTACCTTTTTAAAAATGTGTGAAAGTGTACGGAACAGATCTCGTTGTGACGTCGTGACTGACCCTCAAGAATGTGTACGAAATATTGCAGACCCCAATTTTACATCGTACACGAGCATAGAGACAAGCATGGTTCTTCTACACAGGAAAAAGAGAAATGTGGTACTGAACAAGAATATAGCAGGAGAGGTAAGAAGCTCATGTTGTCGTTTTTTTACAATGTGTGCAAAATGCAATGGACAAGGTAGGGGGAGGTTCAAGTTTACTATGGGGATACAGATTCTCTGCTGTTAAAAGTAAAAACCGTGGATTTATTGGGGGATTTAGAAAATGGGGAACACATCAGCTCGCGGATGGATTTCACTAACTGGAATCCGTCCTTCTATTCCGAGTTTGTGAAATGTCAGGCCCCCAATCAACTACTCATGTTAAAATCAGTGACGGGGAGTGATTTGATATCCAATGGGGTGTTCCCGGATCCTAAAGTTTATTGCGTTGAAACTCATAACAGGGATGTAAAGCAGGCGTGTAAAGGAGTGCCTACACATTTTGTAAAGAACAATTTCAACATGAGTGTGTTCAGAGACTGTGTAGAGAGTAGCCTAGTACCGAGAGCACAAGCGCTTGCAATTCGCTCTCAACAGTATAAAAATTATACTGTAAGAGTGGTAAAGAATGCACTGTCATGTATATCCGACAAAGTCTTTGTGCTCGAGAATGCTGTAAATGTACTGCCCCATGGCCTCTATAGAATTTCAGACCGGGTTGAATGCAAAGACTATCGCAATCAACTTGGTCTGGATAAATTAACCTAACCCAAACCTAACCTTTCATAAATTAACTTAACTCAAACCTAACCTCACCCAAACCTTTCATGAATTAACCCAACCTAGCCTTTTATAAATTAAATACTCTAGCCTGCAGCAGTGACGGCGACTATTGTATACTGTTTCGACCCCGGGGGTGGGGGGGGGGGGTCCTGCCTACGGCCGGCCTTCGGCCCGCGGCTCCCGGGGGTAGGGGGTCCCACCCGCGGCCGGCCTTCGGCCCGCGGATCCCCGGAGGGTGGGGGGTTTAAATTCATAGTGTTCAACTGTGCTATTGTTCATGTTCGTGTTGTTTTAAGTGTTGTTTGTACAAAAAAATATGTGTGTGTGCACAAGTAGTGTTCTTGCTGGACAAAAAGTGTTTTTTTGTGACAATAAGTGTTGTTGTGCATATAGTGTCGTCGTTGTTGTTGAACAAAAAGGTGTTTTTGATAATAAAGATTGTTCTTGTTGAACAAAAAAGTGAAAAAAAATGTTGTTGTTCATAAATAATATTGTTGTTTATGTTAATAAATGTTATTGTGCAAATGTGGTTTTTGCTCTTCTTGAACAAGTGTTTTTGTTCAATAAATGTTGTTCTTTTTTGAACAAGTGTTTTTATGTCGAATAAATGAATGAACTTTTGTTTTTGTTGCTCTTGAATAGATAGATCTAAGAAAAAATTACTACTTATTCATTGGACATGTATGGTTTACAGTTAGTTGTAGTCTGACTGTTGTCAACAGCACTATGTATCAATTTAAAACACCGTTCAGATCGTTTCTGTGTGGCCCATCAATGTCTGGGAAAACGACACTTTTAGCTAAAATAATTCAAAATTGTAATAAAATGTTTTTGGAAAAACCAAAGAAAATTTATTATTGCTATAGTATTTGGCAAGAGTCTTTATCAAATAAAAGCTATTGCCACATCTATACCAATACAATTCATACAGGGACTTGATGTTTTCAATAGTATTGAACCAAACTCGTGGTTGATTATTGATGATTTGGCTGAATCCATTGAACAGTTCTCACAGGAAATGCTACAGCTGTTTACCGTTCGCTCTCATCATGAACACATTTCTGTTACTCTAGTTCTACACAACCTCTTTCATCAGAGCAAATGTATGAGAACCCTTGCTTTGAATTGCACCATCTATATTATCTACCGAGTTGTTCGTGATTCTAGCTCACTAATAACTCTCAATAAGCAAATATACCCAGGCGCCCCCAAATTTTTGCTGTCAGCGTACACTCAGGCGACAAATAAGCCCTACGGATACATTTTGCTAGATCTTAATCAGAGCACACCCGAGGATCTACGTGTAGTCACAGATATTTTCGACAAAGAAATTACTGTATATCTTCCGGTGAACAGTAGAAAAAGCTATTAGTTGCCATTACGACACTGAAGAAACTACACGAACAGCGGCATTTATTTTTCGTTTTAGGCACTTCAAAACCTCCACTCTGGAAGGCTATACTCAAACATGGTGTTGACAATGATTTCATTAATCTAATTTCTGAACTTTGTTTAAATTTAACTGAGGGCAATGTACACTTGTCAGAAGGTGTTAGACAACAGACAAAGCAACATCGTTCCACTGTACGCGCCTTGGCTTGCAAAAACAAGGGAAAAATTTTTAAAACAAAACGTCTCCTTCAAGCGGGCGGTAGCTTTTTTACACTTTTACTGCCAGTAATTGCAGGACTTTTAAACAGTTTTCTCTAGAGAATGGCTAAGCCCTATAAATTGACGCCATTTGAACTTGTCCTCTCGCCCGTGGAACATTTTGAAGACAATCTAAGCAAATTCATTAATGATGAAAATATTGCTGATGACAAAATGCTAGTTTTACTTCATGATGCATTGCGACGTGTGGACAAACATAGACCTTATCGTGAGAGACCCGCCGCCATCGTCACAGATCCATCTAAACAGGAAACATCTCCTCAAGATTCAGCAGCAGTGCAATCAAAGGAGAAGGAATTGAGTTCCATAGTGACATCAATTGGAAACCTATTGCCAGTGACCTATCGAGAGCAGAGTAAAAGAGTATTAACATATCTCATGTTGGAAACTGATGATCAAGTTCAAGTTGACACCGCAGGGAAACGAATTATAATTCAGGGAAAAAGTTATAATCTAGTTGATTTAATTTGTGATATGGTGACGAATCGTAAAGGAATTTTATCATTTGACAATGATCTATACACCTTTCTAAATGCATCAAACTTCCCCAAAAGTCTTATTGGCAATAAGCAAATTCTAAAAAAACTAAGAGAATATAGTCCTCCAACACCACCAACACCATCATTTAAAAAAGAATAAGATTCAATATTGGAAAATACTAGCAGCAGTAGCAGCAGCAGCAATGATTTTATAACACCAACGATGGTAGCTAGTCAAAAGCGAAGACGTATTGATTCATCCTCCAGTGTGCAAAAGGGGAGTGGACATTACACTACGTGTTTGCGTTCAAAATGGTTGAAGTTCTGAAGCATGTCTATGAAAATATTGGTAAAGTGGGAAGTCTAAGTTCCCCCAAAACGCCTTCTAAAGTTGCCTCTGACAGATGGCAGTACATTAAAAAAATCAAAAGAGTATCTATAAAATGAATCGAGTTACACACTGCATCGGAATCGCAGGCTTCGTGGTAAACAGTATCTTCAAACTAAAGCCTTTTTCCCTCTGCATATAATGCAAACTGATCTTTTAACTTTAGACGCGATTCAACGGCGTCACAATGCACCCTACAAATATATTCTAGTAGAAATCAGTGTCTTTAGTCGCTATGCCTATGCCATTCCATTGCAATCAAAGAGAGGTGTTGAAGTTGCTCATGCTTTAGAAAGTATTCTTGAACAGGATTCCTATAAAAAAATTCAATCGGATCGCGGTAGCGAATTTGTTAATCCTCATGCGCAAAAGGTTCTATTGAAATATAATACAACGCTTTATCATAGTCACAGCCCGATAAAGGTTGCATTTGCTGAACGATTGATAAAAACGATTCGTCTATTAATTTCAAGATATTGTACACTGAAAAATACACCTGCATTTATTCATGATTTAGACAAAATCATGGAAATATACAACCATCGACCCCATCGATCATTGTCCAACTCAAGCCCTCGGGAAATTCATTACAGTGAAAATACACTTGATGTTTTTCTAAAGCAATATTCCAATGGCAATGAGAAGAAGAAAAAATTCAATGTTGGTAATACTGTTTGAATTAATAGAACCACCAATATTTTTGAAAAGGGGAATTATTTATGAAGCACTGAAGTTTTTAGCAATGCCCAATGATTTCTTTGTGACTTTCATGTCCAATGTTTCTGATCCTCTCTACAATGACTTGAATAGAACAAGTGATTTTTGGACGAAACTCTCTCCCACTATCAAATTCGATGACAGAAAGTATGAAGTGGCTCTTGTCGACTGTATTCTCAAAAATACATACGAAATCCTGAGAAAGGATCGCAAATATGAGATAAAAGTTATACCATTCGATTGGTCACTCTTTACCGAGTATGAATGGGTTGAAGCACTTAAATCTAGTGAATATCCTCATGTCACATCGAAATATAAAGAATATGGTAATATGATGGAATTTTGTGCAAAAATAAATAGAAAAATCTCATATCGTAGGAATGGTTCATTCCATTCTAATTATTCAATGGAATACGATAGGATTTATATTACCTCACCTGTTGACAATGAAATGATTCATCTGAATGATAATCTGAGAGATGTTCTTGGCTTTAAACAGAAAATGGTCAATGGTAGAAATGCTGCAACTGTTAACGGGATAGATAATGTTATTTTTGCTGATTATCGACCTGGTTTCGCCTCGGACACTTTTATATTTCTCTACGCTTCATTTGTGGAAACATCCCGGGTTGGCAATAGCAATGTTCCCCTCCTACGAGTTCTTGAACGGAAAGCCAATCAAGAACATATTCACCCTTACAATATAAAGCATCTTCAGTATATTCCCGTAAACACTTCCTATTTGGAACTCTGTCAGTTAACACTAAGAACTGAATTAGGTGATCCCCTAGCAATATCAAAAGGTTTGACTGTGATTACATGCCATTTTCGACCCATCTTTCTACAACAACAAGATGTCTAATACAAAAGTGGTATTCATTGGTCCTGATATTGAATGCTATGTTAATACTCTTGGCCCAAGGTAACAGGGCAATGGAATGGACTATTACAAAGGTCGCTCGTCAATGTCTGGCTATGGTCTTGGCAGTTGGTTTGCTAAGCTGTTTCACACTGCACTACCTCTGGCTAGAAAATATATTGCACCGGCTGCAACAGATTTTGCATCCTCTACACTATAAGATCGGGGCTCTGGCAAGGATTTAAAAAAAAAGTGCTTCGGAAAATCTTAGGTCCAGTGCGCGAACCCTTGGCGAGAGATTAAAACAAAATGGAAAAGGTTTAAAAAGGTCGAGAAACAATGCATCAGTCATCAGTCTCTACTCAGGTCAGAAACGAAAGACATCACCCCTGTCAAAGAAAAGAAGGAAAAAGCCGACACGCACTGTAAACAGTAGAAGAAGAATTTCCAGGAAGAGAATTGTTAGATCGAAACTAGATTTTTTTTTCCTAAGATGTCATATCTACCGCATAAGGATTCTCAACCTTCATTCGCCTCCTCATTGAATCTATTGAATGCAGAAAATGTTGATGTGAGTTTAAAGCATGGATACTATGAAAAATTTTATCCTCAACAACCCCTCTCTGATAACATCCACTTTCAAATTTATTCCAGTGAAGACTACTTTATGGACATGTCTTCGACATTTATAGATTTACAAATGAATGTCTGGAAATCTGATAATACATTGCCAATTCTTGCCGATGGAATATCCTATGAAAATTGTATATTACATAATTTATTTCATCAAATCAGTGTCTACATCAATGGCTCGCTGGTGAGCACAAGCAACAATCTCTCAAATTATACAAGCTATATGCAATTCATGCTGATGACAACCAAGTCATACAAGGAATTGAGAGGCACCTCGAATGGATATGAATATATTACTAATACTGATAGTACAGATGCACTTAAAATGCTACAACTAGTGAATTACATCTAGTTGGAAAAATATATCATGAAATATTTAATATACCCCAATGGCTACCACCTAATATTAAAGTGGATATAAAATTGACGCTGGCTCCATCCAATTTCATTTTACGAAAAGAACTTGCTGCCAATCCTGATGTGACTCTCTCTCTCACCTCGGCAATACTACATGTACGCAAACAACAAGTTATGAGTTCTGTTGCTTTGGCGGTGGAAAAACTGAGAGCCAGTGGAAATAATATTAAACTACTTGTTCCTCATACAATCACCAATCAACGTCATATTGCCACAGGGTCACGCACCTTCACCGACTCATCCTTTATCAATGGTGAAATTCCGTCAAAACTGGCCTTGGCATTTGTAAAAAGTGCTAGTGCAATAGGATCGTGGACTGGATGCCCACATAAATTTGAAATGTTTGGGCTTTCATCTCTTGTCTGCAAAGTAAATGGAATCCCACTCTACAATCTATCTTTTGATAAATCCTATAGAACTTTGTATGAGTTGACCATGCAAACCCTAGATCATGATTCACAACTATTTGAAAATGGTATAACCGAAGAAATGTTTGCTAAAACACATGGTATCATTGTATTGGATTTGTCTGGCACCCAGGATATGAGTATAGTACGTACGGCGAGTGTGCGTTTAGAGCGTACACCTTGAATTGAGAGGCACCTCGAATGGATATGAATATATTACTAATACTGATAGTACAGATGCACTTAAAATGCTACAACTAGTGAATTACATCTAGTGGGAAAAATATATCATGAAATATTTAATATACCCCAATGGCTACCACCTAATATTAAAGTGGATATAAAATTGACGCTTGCTCCATCCAATTTCATTTTACGAAAAGAACTTGCTGCCAATCCTGATGTGACTCTCTCTCACCTCGGCAATACTACATGTACGCAAACAACAAGTTATGAGTTCTGTTGCTTTGGCGGTGGAAAAACTGAGAGCCAGTGGAAATAATATTAAACTACTTGTTCCTCATACAATCACCAGTCAACGTCATAGTGCCACAGGGTCACGCACCTTCACCGACTCATCCTTTATCAATGGTGAAATTCCGTCAAAACTGGCCTTGGCATTTGTAAAAAGTGCTAGTGCAATAGGATCGTGGACTGGATGCCCACATAAATTTGAAATGTTTGGGCTTTCATCTCTTGTCTGCAAAGTAAATGGAATCCCACTCTACAATCTATCTTTTGATAAATCCTATAGAACTTTGTATGAGTTGACCATGCAAACCCTAGATCATGATTCACAACTATTTGAAAATGGTATAACCGAAGAAATGTTTGCTAAAACACATGGTATCATTGTATTGGATTTGTCTGGCACCCAGGATATGAGTATAGTACGTACGGGGAGTGTGCGTTTAGAGCGTACATTTGCCGACCCGTTAGCTGAGAGTATCGTACTAATTTCGCTAAATCAATATGAAACCTATTGGTAAATCAGTCCCGAAGGCAGTGTTCTACTTGACATGGCGCCATGAACACCAGTCAAATAATCAATGTATTTAATATGAACCCCTACATGTACAAATACAGATCCTATTGTCTGCCCTCGAATTTTCTTGGAAAAATTCAAAGTGCCAACAATACCCTAATTATTGTTAATAGCAGTCCGTCGACTGTGCAGACGGGTCATTGGTTGTGCATCTTTCAAACAATGAAGACGATTGAATTTTTTGATCCTTTTGGTCTACCCTATACATTCTACACACCCCACATCAGCAACTATATTGAGGGTTGTGGGAAAACTATTATTCAAAATTAGAAGAGACTTCAGGATCTGACGACTAAAAGCTGTGGCTTCCATGCACTACTATATTTTGTGTTCCGATGTTGCGGCTATACTTAAAAGCAGTTACTCAACATTTATGTTGACAATCCACGTCTGAACGTTTTTATGGTGGAAAATATCATCTCAGACCTGTATAATATTGATTTCGGTGCCCTACGAGTAATATGCTTAAAAAATGTATGTGAATTTGTTTATTAATAAATGAAAAATGCATGTATACAACAATGTCTTTAATTCTTCACTTTAGATTTCTTCTTCTTCGGTGTATAGGCAACTGTCATGAATCACTAATGCTGGTAAATCATTTGGATTCACTGTATAATTGATCTTGATTGGCTGCAAAGTCAGGGTTACATTTTCTACAGTATAATTTAACTTCACTCTTGTCATATCTCTTTATATAGTCAATGATACTATTTGCATTCATATTATGAAATTCATGATTTTCAATCTGTCTATTTGAGGCAATATCACATACAGTGTTTTCAAATGGTGAATCACATTCAGTAACTGCAAAATAAAAATCACTTGGTTTACAGTCATAATAGGCAGTGTCGTCACAACGATGACGTAGAAACCAAATTGTCTTTTTACCCCAACAGTTGAATCGTAGACCAGATTATTCCTCCCAAAATAATTTAATTCCACGACGATACCAATCTCGTAGAAATAAAATCACGTTTGGGATTCTTTCCAATCATACCGAGGTAAGTTTTCTCCCACTGATCACATTTGTCATAGTGACAATTTGAGCACAGATGTCCTCTAGGGTGAGCGTCACAAATCTCCTCAAGACATGAATTACATCCTTTAATTTGTGCTGCATAGCCTTTATGTAATTTACAAAGATTACATAATTTGCACTTTTCATTATAGTCATCAATAATTGTACAATTCTCACATTGAGTCCAACTGCCAAGAGTGTACATGCATAGTGGACATGCATAGAACATTTTTTTTTGGTTTCCAATGTCAACTCTCTCACAGCTAAAACGAAACTGATCCTCGTTCGATAAATTCAGGGGGGAAGTAAGGTGAGAGGAGTAACTCTGTGAAGTCATCTCTTTCGAAGGCGGAGCCATCTACATTGAATCTATGGCAATGTTTTCAAAGTATATCCACGATATAATTCTGCTTTGTTCCAATTAATATATCAATAAAATGAGTATAAGCATTTGAGTCACATTGACAAAGCTTCATGCAATAGTCTAATGGGGGAAATCAGTTTTCCTTATATTGTCTAGTGTTCCCCGAGAGAATATCATTCGTTGAAGGGATAACTCGAGAAAATTATCATCCAAAATCAAATGTTTTTCCATAAACACAAGATTCGATATAATTCTCTCTTTCTCAAACTTATTCATTTTTCAATCCTATCACTCTGACTGCTGACTCTAGACTGATCATGATTCGTTAGCCTAATATCCTAACAAAAAGAAAGGGAACATTTTCGATTTCGAAACAATTTTATTGGATAATTACAACAATAATACTACACATGTACAATTAGCGATACAGTTTATTGTATTCGATATGCTTCACTAATGCACTTAAAGCAGATTGCAGTCTATTCACATGCGCTATATAAGTTTTTGCAGCGAAGCATAATTGATCCTCCATTTTAAATTTGCTCAAGGATATCACATATCTTGCATATACTTCATCCCATTCCAGACAAAGCCGTGATCCTCTTGTGATTTCCACCGCAATGTTTAGTGCTCTTGTATCATTGTTACCAACTCCACTATCAACTTCTAATAGGGTAAACATTCCACTCATTATTATTACAAATATATCGTAAATATAAAATGAGTAAAGTCAAATTGTTCTCACTCCTTTGAATTCTATTCACACACTAATAAAAACTATAAAAAAATCCTTTCCTTATATTCTCTGCAATCCTGTCCCGCTAATATTTCCGACTCCCTGATTGGCTTAGAAAGAGACACGTGATCCTGTTCCCGTTAGACTCGATCAATACATTCACCGCCGATTATGCAATCAATTTCTCAGAAATCTACTTCCCCTCTTGTCCTAGTCGATTATGTAATCAATTTCTCAGAAATCCACTTCCCCTCTTTTATGTAAATCAATTTCTCGGAAATCCACTTCCCCTCGAGTCGATCAATACATCTCTTCCCGTTAGTGCGCATGTGCAAACTTCACCCCGGGGTCATTACACCTAGAAAAAAAAATAAATCAACCTTGAAAAAGGGGGCATTGACCCCATTATACTCGATCAATTATCCTTGAATAAATTATGTTCGTACAGCGTTAGACTCAATTGTAGATGGCAGAACATGTGTAGCCCCGGAAACTCATGATATCTCCCTACTCTGGTAGGCAGTGCAATAGCTTGCCCCAAGCTTTCTAAAAGCCAGAATATAATCTGTACATTAGTGAAAAAATTCTTTAAATTTTTTTCACTTTTCTAACTTTAAGAAATCAAAAATCAATTAAGACTATTAAGTAATAAATATCAGCATATTCCTGTTAAACTGATACTGCAGATTTTTTTCAGTAAATTCATTTGGATTTTTTTCAGTGAAGTACAAATTATATTCTGGCTTTTAGAAAGTTTGAGGTTTAGAACCCTACTCGTTTTTATTTCTGCTCGTTTTGAGTTTGACTCTCATTTATTTTAATGTATGTTTGTTTTGGGTTTCATTTATTTATTGATACTAATTTGTGGTAGTTTAATCCTTGGTATATTATTTGATTCTATTTTTGTTCATTTTGGTTTAATGGAGTTCCTTATTTTTTTTTCAAAAACTTTTTTTGTTGAAAAAGTTTTTTTTAATTAATATATAGAAAAGGTAGTATTAAGAGTGGCGTTGACACGAATCTGTGCTTTGAAAAAAATTAGGATAAATGGAAATGTATCAATTTACTTTGTTATATTATGTTATCTGTATTATTTGATATGATAAACAAGAAAAACAAAAATTTAAAATAGCTTTAACCGCTTGTTGTTTTTGACTTTCATGTTGAAAGAGGAATTCCTTCTTTCTGGCTACCCTATGATAAGGAAAATGTAGATTGGAAAAAGAAAATAATTTTTTTAAAGTTTGTCATTTTAAAATAGAGGAAGTTGGTCTTGATAGTAAAGTATATATTTCTAGAATCAAATAATATTTCCTGACCAAATAAAAGTCCCATTATCAAGTATCAACTACGTTTCACGTGACAGATTTACTTTGTCTTACAGAAAAAATAGTCCATTTCTTAATCAATGGAACAGATGTTACAAATTTCTGTCCTGGACGAACTGAGAACAGAATGTTTTCTTGGAAATTAACGGCCATTCTTCTTATGGGTTTTCACATCAAGCTCAAACTCAGCAATGGCACCTATTTGGGGAAAGAGATCTTTTGAAGTAAAAGTAAATCCTTGACTTACCATCCTTTTATCACCTGCTTGTCAACATGATTAAAAATGTAATAGTGAGATTTACTAGAATACGTTTCGACTTCGTACTCTATTTAATTTTGTAAGCGATAAAATCGTTTATTAATTTTCCCCCGATGATGTTTTTAGTATTGCGAGGAGATGCGCATTGGGGGAGTGGGATAGAAATAAAAGCAGACTTCAAACCGTATCCCCTCTAGGAAATGACAACCAGGATGCAACTGGCTTGCTATTTTTCTAGTAGCATTGGTAATTTCCTTGGCTTTGTTAAAGTGAAATTTAATAAATTTCAGATAAAACTGAAATGGGCCAGGGTTCCAAACTGCTAGTACCACTGTTAAACAAAAGAAGAAAGAATAGGGCACTGGAATTTTCAGTCCCTACCGGGCTGCTGATCTCTGTTTTATGTCCCTTCAGCAAGGAAATGCAACGGGGGAGGGGGCTGGGGGCTAGCGATCATATGTTTTGCACAACCTTCCTATTTACCTTCCCCAGATTTCTCCAGAAACCCATTTAGAGTGCTCACAAAGTCTAATCACTGACCCCCCTTCTAAACGAAATTACCAGCGATACCATGACTCGAGCCCCTGTCCTCATGGGCAAACGATTTTAAGTCTAATGTACTAACCACTCGGCTAACTACTGTTGGTGCATTGTTAATTAGAAGAATTGGAACAATTCAAAACAAGCCGAATTGCAATTGACCGCAACTTTGATCAAACAGTTCGTGGTAACGAACTGTAAGTAAGGAGCGACCCGGTTCAATGGTAACCGAAACTCTAGAAAACGGATTTCTGATACCAATAGATACAGCAAAAGAATCAAATTTTAATGCTGATTTCAAATATATAAGTTTCATCAAGTTTAGTCTTACCCATCAAAAGTTAGGCGCCTTAGAAAATTTGGCTGATTTCCGAAAAAAGGGGGAAAGACCCCTTAAAAGTTATAGAACCTTGCTGAAAATCACACCATCATATTAAGTGTATCAGAGAACCCTACTGTAGAGGTTTCAAGCTCCTATCTACAAAAATGTGGAATTTTGCATTTTTTCCCAGAAGAAAGATCACGGATGCGTGTTTATTTTTATTTTATTATTATTTTTTTTTCCCCAGGGGTGATCGCACCGACCCAGTGGTCCTAGAATATCGTGAGAGGACTCATTGGATTGGAAATTAAATGTTCTAGTGCCCTTTTTAAGTGACCAAAAAATGGAGGGCAACTAGGCCCCCTCCCATGCTCATTTTTTTCCCAAAGTCACCTGATCAAAATTTGAGATAGCCGTTTTGTTCAGCATGGTTGAAAATATGATAAATATGTCCTTTAGGATGACTTAATCCCCCGAAGTCCCCGGGGGAAGGGCTGAAAGTTATGAACTTTGCCCACTGTTAACATATAGTATTGGTTATTAGGAAGTATACAGACGTTTTCAGGGGGGATTTTTTCTGGTAGTAGGGGGGGTGGGCGGGTTGGGTTGTTATGTGGGAGGATTTTTCCATGAAGGAAGTTTTCATGGGGGAAGGTACATTGCTATGAAGGGGGTGCCGAATTTCCCAGCATTATTTAAAAAAGATCAAAAATTAAATATAAAAAAAAACAAGTTTTCCAACTGAAAATAAGGATTAACATCAAAACTTAAAACGAACAGAAAATATTACGTGTATGATTGGGTTCACCCCCTATTTAGTACCTCGCTCTTTAAGCCAAAGATTTTTTAGTACTTTCATAAGAGCTATTTATTCTAAATAACGACCTTTGTGATTAAGGGTTCATTTTTAAAGATTTGGAACAAAATCCGAACTTTAGCATAAAGAGCGAGGTATTGACTAGTAGGCGAGCCCCCTAATATACGTATTAAAAATATATGAATATAGAAGTTCGTTACGTAATTTAATTCGTAAGTTACGTATATTTATTACTAATAAAAACGTTGGTAAATAAAATTAAACAAGTTCCGAGAAAGCCATTTAACCAAGTAAAAGTAAAATTAATATGCAATTTTTTTTTAATTATTCATGTACAGTGATACAAAATCAAAACCTGCATCAATTCAAAAATTTTCAAAAATTAAATAAAAAAAGGTAGGGGGGTGGATGGGTTGGGGATTATGTGGGAGGATCTTTCCATGAAGGAAGTTTTCATGGGGGAACTAACATTGCTATGAAAGGGATGCCAGATTTCCCAGCATTATTTAAAAAAAGATCAGAAATTAAATATAAAAAAAATAAGTTTTCCAACTGAAAATAAGGAGTAACATCAAAACTTAAAACGAACAGAAAATATTACGTGTATGATTGGGTTCACCTTCTAGTCAGTACCTCGCTCTTTAAGCCAAAGATTTTTTAGTACTTTCATAAGAGCTATTTATTCTAAATAACGACCTTTGTGATTAAGGGGTCATTTTTAAAGATTTGGAACAAAATTCGAACTTTAGCATAAAGAGCGAGGTATTGACTAGTAGGCGAGCCCCCTAATATACGTATTAAAAATATATGAATATAGAAGTTCGTTACGTAAGTTAATTCGTAAGTTACGTATATTTATTACTAATAAAATAGTTCGTAAATAAAATTAAACAAGTTTCGAGAAAGCCATTTAACCAAATAAAAGTAAAATTAATATGCAAATTTTGTTTTAATTATTCATGTGCGATGAGACAAAATCAAAACCTGCATCGATTCAAAAACGTTCAAAAATTAAATAAAAAAAACAAGTTTTTTTAACTTAAAGTAAGGAACGACGTTAAAACTTAAAACGAACAGAAATTATTCCGTATATGGAAGGGGCTGTCCCCTCCTCAACGCCTCGCTCTTTACGCTAAAGTTTGACTTTCTCACAACTCTTATTTTTTTAAACAATAAAAAACTTTGGCATAAAGAGCGAGGCGTTGAGGAGGGTACAGCCCCTTCCATATACGGAATAATTTCTGTTCGTTTTAAGTTTTAACATCGTTCCTTACTTTCAGTTGAAAAAACTTGTTTTTTTTATTTAATTTCAGTTAAAGGTTAAAGTTTACTTGGGTCCAACCTGAAATTTTCCGAAAGTCAGGAGAGTTTTAATTTAACTATTTTTTCTTTATTATAAAATGGTTAGGGCTATATTAGCATGCAGAATAATGACTAGTTTGAAAGACCGTACTCAAATGGGCCTATTGCCTCCTTTTGAGAAAGGCGGCTTTTTCACCAAGTGATGCTAGATTGCACTAGCTCTCTTTCAGACAATTCATGGTAACGAACTGAAAGGAGCGACATGGACTAATAGTAGCTGAAACTCGAAAATAAAGTTTTTTTTTTAACAATACATAAATAAAATCGAAATCGCTTTTTGTTGTGATTTTAAATAAATAACGTTAATCAAACCCATCAAAAGCTTTGAACCTTGAAAATATTTTGCAGATTTTCAAAAAAAGAGGGAAAAACCCTTCGAAGAGCAAGTGATCCTTATGAAAATTACACCATCAAATTCAGCATATCAGAAAACCCCATAGTCGAAGTTTGAAGCTCCTATTTACAGAAATATGGAATTTTGCGGTTTTTTTTTTTTTTTTTTTTTTTTTTTTTTTTTTTTTTTTTTTTTTTTTTTTTTTTTAGGATGATCTCAGATGCGCCTTTATTTGTGTTTCTCCCAGGGATTATAGTATATATGTTTTTTTTTAGCCAAGTCTTAGAAAATCAGTGGCGCTCACTCGAACTGAAACTAAAAGTTCTTGTTCCCTTTTTAAATTTTCAAAAGAATTGTGCCACAACAAAGTGGCGTTTTCTGTCATTTGTCGCATAAAACTGAGCGGCAAAAAACTTTAAAATTCTCTGAAAGAAAATTGATTAAAAATTATCGAACGCCTATGTATGGGCTTACCAGCTTCAGAGGCAGTAACGCCGCCCGTTGGCACGTTCGTTCCTAAGGACTACTACTGCTAACAACTCACCGCAGCACCAACTCACCTGAGGCCAACACAGCTACGCACGCTCTTCCTCTATCCTAATCTATTCAGAGCCTCCCTATTTACACCCTCCCATTAGGTTCCCTTTTCCCCTAAACCTTTCTTTACGACATTCTCCCACTCCAACCGTGGATGACCTGCATCCCGTTTAGCCCTAGGCGGTTGGCCAAAAAGGACAATCTTTGGCAATCTGGCATCCTTCATCCGCAGAACGTGCTCTAGCCATCTCAAACTTTCTCTCATTATTGCCCTAAAGCGGGATTGAACACAAGTATTCACTTAATGCTTGACACAATTATATAAAGTGATGTTTAATTACACATTAGTTGTCATCAAGGAGAACCGCTGAGTGATTGTTCAGGTGGCGAAGGGCATAACACTTTATCTACATCATTTCTAAGTCTAAAAAGTATCTTCATACAATGTAACTTGTTTACTGCAGAAACCAGACTAATGCCTCTATAATTACCACATTCACTCTTATCATCTTTCTTATGGAGGGGTTTAATTAAGTTTTCAAAAATCGCTAGTTACATCCTCTTTTTCGACAATCACATTCGTAGTCTTCAGTAATTCATTTCTAACTTCGCAACCACTGTACTTCAAAAACTCCTTTAGCACGCTATCATCACCTTTGGCCTCATTATTTTTCAGTCCTTTTAGTTCTATCTCTAACTCTTCTTCGCAAAATAGATTTTCCTTCGCTTCCAAATTGTCACAAACTTTCTTATTCTTCTCTATATAATTCCCTATGACTTTAGCACGGCTAAACAGAATTGTCAAAATATTCTGCCCATCTCTTTTTAACACTTTCATCGTCACGAATTGAGACTCAGTTTCAATCAAACAGTTCGTGGTAACGAACTGTAAGTAAGGAGCGACCCGGCTCAATGGTAACCGAAACTCTAGAAAATGGGTTTTGATACCAATAGATACATCAAAAGAATCAGATTTCAATGCTGATTTCAAATATATAAGTTTCATCAAGTTTAGTGCCACTCATCAAAAGTTACGCGCCAGAGAAAATTTGGCTGATTTTCAAAAAAAGGGGGAAAGACCCCCTTAAAGCTATAGAACCTTAAATAAAATCACACCGTTATATTCAGCGTATCAGAGAACCCTACTGTTGAGGTTTCAAGCTCCTATCTACAAAAATGTGGAATTTTGCATTTTTTGCCAGAAGAAAGATCACGGATGCGTGTTTATTTGTTTGTTGTTGTTGTTTTTTTTTCCCAGGGGTGGTCGTATCGACCCAGTGGTCCTAGAATATCGTGGGAGGGCTCATTGGAACGGAAATTAAAAGTTCTAGGGCCCTTTTTAAGTGACCAAAAAAAAATGCAGGGCAACTAGGCCCCCTCCCACGCTCATTTTTTTCCCAAAGTCACCCGATCAAAATTTTGAGGTAGCCATTTTGTTTAGCATGGTCGAAAATATGAAAAATATTTCTTTTAGGATGACTTAATCTCCCGAAGTCCCCGGGGGGAGGGCTAAAAGTTATGAACTTTACCCAATGTTAACATATAGTATTGGTTATTGGGAAGTATACAGAAGTTTTCAGGAGGGTTTTTTTCTGGTAGTGGGGGGGGGGTTGGGGGTTATGTTGGAGGATCTGTCTATGAAGGAAGTTTTCATGGGGGAAGGGAAATTGCCATGAAGGGGGCGCTGGACTTGCCAGCATTATTTATTGGTTATTGGGAAGTATACAGACATTTTCAGGAAGGATTTTTTTTCTGGAGGAGGGGGTTTCTCAGGAGAATCTTTCCGTGGAGGATGTTTCTTTGGGGTAAGGGACGTTTCTATGAAAGGGGCGCCGGATTTCCAAGCATTATTTAAAAAACGATCAGAAATTAAATATAAAAAAAACTAAAAGTTTTTTTAATTTAAATTAAAAGTTTTTTTCAACTGAAAATAAGAAGCAACATTAGAACTTAAAACGAACAGAAATTATAACGTATATGAAGGGGTTCTCCCCCAAGTCAATGCCTCGCTCTTTACGCTACAGTTTTTTTTAGTGCTTTCAAAAAAGCTATCTATTCTAATTAAAAGGCCTTTGTGATCCAGGGGTTTGTGAATTAATTTTTTTTTAACTTTTAACGTAAAGAGCGTGGTATTGACTTAGGGGAGAACCCCCTCATATACGTAATAACATATACGTAATAAAAAAAACAATAAAAAAACAAGCGATGCGGCTCAATTGAAACTTTTAAAAACGGAATTTTTATGTCAATAAATGTATCAAAAGAATGGGTTTATAATGCTGATTCTAAATATATAAATTTTATTAAGTTTAGTATTACTCATCAAAGGCTACGAGCCTGAGAAAATTTACCCGATTTTTTAAAGAGGGGGGAAACATCCCCTACAAGTAAAAGAATTTTAATGAAAATCACACCGCCAGATTCAGCGTATCAGAAAACCCTATTACATAGGTTTCAAGCTCATATATGCAAAAATCTGTATTAAATCTGTGTAAACTTTTTATTTTTTGCCAGAAGAAAAATATACGAATATAGAAGTTAGTTACGTAAGTTAATTTGTAAATTACGTCATAACCAAATTTAGAGACATCCATTTAGCAAAAGAAAAGTAAAATTTTTATGCAAATTTTGTTTACTTATTCAATGACGGTGAGCCAAAATAAAAGCTGCATTAACTAAAAAACGATCAGAAATTAAATAAAAAAAACGAGTTTTTTAAACTGAAAGTAAGGAGCGACAATAAAACTTAAACGAACAGAAATTATTCCGTATATGAAAGGGGCTGTCCCCTCCTCAACGCCTCGCTCTTTAAGCTAAAGTTTGACTCTGTCTCACAACTTTATTTTTTAAAACAATAAAAAACTTTAGCGTAAAGAGCGAAGCGTTGAGGAGGGGACAGCCCCTTTCATATACGGAATAATTTCTGTTCGTTTTAAGTTTTAATGTTGCTCCTTACTTTCAGTTTTAAAAACTTGTTTTTTTATTTATCTTTAACTAGACAAGTCCTAAATGAATACGTCCTATTTCTTAACATAGCCATGCAATATTTTACTATTATGCCGCCTGGTCATATTTCTACCTGTCTTATTTGTCCTTGTAAATATAAGTATTATATAAAAAAAGTTTTTCCAACTGAAAGTAAGGAGCACCATTAAAACTTAAAACGAACAGAAATTATTACGCATATGAGAGGGATTGCCCCCTCCGGATAACCTCGCTCTTTACGCTAAAGTTTTTTAGTACTTTAAAAAAAGTTTTTTGCTGTTCTAATTACTCGTCCCTTGTTTTTCTGGAGTCGTCCTTGAAGAACAGGGACAAAAATCAAATTTGACGTAAAGAGTGAGGTATTGATGAGGGGGTACCCCACTTATATACATAATAATTTCTGTTCGTTTCAAGTTTTAATGTTGAAAAAACTTGTTTTTTTAAATTTAATTGCTGATCGTTTTTTAAATTATGCCAGGAAATCCAGCTCCTCATCCACCAAAAGATTCAAAATTTCGACTGAAATTTCACCCCCGGTACTTGACTCCCCGTGGAAAATATCCCCGTGGAAAACTCCCCGCCCCCCCCCCCCCGACCCAAAAACGTATGCATACTTCTCAATAACAAATACTATATGTAAACGATGGGGAAATTTCGTAACTTAAAGACCATTCCAAGGGTTTATGGAAGGGGGGGGGGGGGGTCACGTTGTCTAGAAAGGCATAATCACTGGACCTTTCAACGATGTTTAAAAAATTGCTATATCAAAATTTTGATCAAACAACTTTGATAAAAAAGACGGGTGGGAGGGAGACTAGCTACCCTCAAATCTTTTTGGTCACTTAAAAAGGGCACGAGAACTTTTGATGTCTAATCGAACGAGCCCTCTCCCAATATTCTGGGACCACTGGTTTGATACGATAACCCCAGGTAAAAAAAAATAAACACGCATCCGTGATCTTTCTTTTGGCAAAAAATGCGAAATTCCACATTATTGAAGATGGTAGTATTCTCTGACACGCTGAATTTGATGGTCTAATTTTAATTCAGACTCGTTGATTTTTCGGGGATGTTTCGCCTTTTTTTGAAAATCAGGCAAATTTTCTCAGGCTCGTGGCCCTCGAAGGGTAGAACTAAATTAATCTTTCATACTTGGAATCACCATAATAAGCCGATTCTCTTGATGCATGTATTGATATCAAAATTCCGTTTTTTAGAGTTTCGGTTACTATTCAGCTGTGTCGCTCTTCACTTATAGTTCAGTACCATAAACTGTTTGAAAACCTATATGAGTCACTACTATCTCTGTCAGCGATTTCTACAGGGGCACCTTGCACTTTGCGCTTTCTAGTAGTAATTTGAACAACTCGAATTCTATTTTTTAACACCTACCCAACCTTAGCAAGACTTAGAAGCTTTCTCATTCCTTACGAATACCACTCCCCCTCTATTTACTCTATTTAAAATTATCAGAAAACTGAATTGAGGCTCCCAGTTCCAGAGACAGTGATGACGCTTGGTGGCGCATTCATTCCTAAAGATTCGCGTAGTTCTTTCTAGATAAACGGTTAAAATATAGATTTATTTTCAAGTTGCATATTACTAAGTTGAAATTATGTAAAGGGATGTATAATTGTGCATCAGCTATTAAGAACCGCCATTAGGTCATTGTATGCACCACTGGGGAAGTTTGTGATGCCTCAAAAGGTTTATTTTATTCCCAAATCTCATAGCTCGTCGTGAGCCATCAGATAAATGTAGAAGTGAGGCGGTGAATGATATAAGTTACTCTCTAATCACCCTGCATTTGTATTGAGCCTGCTGGGTGATAGCTCCCTTCATATTACAGAAAATGTCTTGTCTGTGTAGGACAGAGCATTACACTCATATGCTTACTGGCATGTGAATGCCAGCACTAAAGGGTGCAGAGGCGGGAGGGGCATCTTAAGTGTCATTATGGAATTTCCTAAGAGGAAGAGGAGACAAGTGTTACCAGAGACGTGCTTTTTAAAGGTGTATAAACATAAATGTCGGGTTTTAAGCTTATCTTTCTTTTATGTAATTTTGACAGTTCGTGGACACAAATTGTAAGTCAGGAGCAACTCATGCAACTTGTATCAGAACTCTAAAAGTGAGTTTGATAGTAATATGTGTATTAAAATAATTCAATTTTAATTTTGATTCAAAATATATAAATTCACTAAGTTTAAAGCTATCCAATAAACGTTATAAGCCTGAGAAAATAAGCCCCATTTAAGTGACAGTTCGTGGACACAAATTGTAAGTCAGGAACAACTCATGCAACTTGTATCAGAACTCTAAAAGTGAGTTTGATAGTAATATGTGTATTAAAATAATTCAATTTTAATTTTAATTCAAAATATATAAATTCACTAAGTTTAAAGCTATCCAATAAAAGTTATAAGGCTGAGAAAATAAGCCCCATTTAAGAAAAAAATGAAAACTTCTACAAATAGGCGAGTGATTTCGATATAAGTTAGACCGTCAGATTAAGCATATCAATAAACTCTTTTGTAGGGATTTTAAGTCCTATTTACAAAAAGCTAAAATTGTTGTCGCTGTTTAAAAGTGTATTTTGCTTTTAGAAAATATCTGTAATCATCTGAACTCCCATTTACTTCATAAGAAAAAGAAAACATAGAGCATTTTTAGATTGTGGTTTTAGGGTTCTCATACATATTGAATTTCATTGCATAATTTCTGTCATAACCGCACCCTTTTTGGGTGCGGTTTAACCACCCTTGAGTTTCATTCCTGTTTCTAAAGTTTTGCAAATGTGTAAGTGCTAATAGATTTTAATGAGCAAATTTAAAATGACTACTTTTTGCATATTAAGAATCAGCATGAATGGTAAAGTTTGCTTTTGAGCATATTATACCGTTATCGAAACTTTGTGTTTTAGAGTTTCATTTTCATTTAAAAAGTACTCTCTTCCCTTAAAACTGCGACTCCTCCACGACAATGTCATGTCAGTTATGTTATACGGTAGCGAGTGCTAGGAATTCGATGTCAAGATAGAAGAAAGACTGACAGCGTTCGAAAATGTCTGCATGAGGTGCAAATCCATCGTCGGTTGGTAGCAAAATCTCGGTAAAGCTGAGATTCGTCGGAGAACTGACCAGCTACTTATTTCTGAAGTGATGTAGAAAAAAAGATGGAGTCGTCTTTGAAAGATCCTTCGGATTGATAAGACATGAATCTTGCAACAACTGCAGCAGAGGCAGCTATGTGGCTGCCGCTAGAGAGAGGCAAAGAAATACGCACAGACATACGTATGACCATGATATCCGATGGGTACATACATCAATTCAATCCCAGTAGTAAGATGTCTTCGCGGCAGCAGCATACAAATAGCAGGTCAAACTATGAAGTCTTAAAAAAGGAAAGATTTAAAGTATTATTTTCTTTTTCCCTGAAAAGACTATTTCAGTATAAAACGAACAGAAGTTAATTACAAAAAACTTTTTCCACAAAATAAGTTTTTCAAAGAAAAGTAAAGAACTCTATTAAACCAAAAATCAGCAAAAATAAAATCAAATAATCAACCAAGCGTGAAACTACCACAAATAAGCATCGATAAATAAATAAAACCCAAAACGAACAGAAATTGCAATAAATAACCGAGTCAAACTGAAAAGGAGCAGAAATTAACATGAGTAGGGCTTAATACCCCTATGCCTTCCCGAGGCCATAATTTGCACTTTACTGAAAAAAAATACAAATGAATCTGAATTGTCAGTTCAATATTTATATACTGATATTTAGTAATCAAAACGTTAATATTATTTGATTTATTAAAGTTATAAAACTAAAAACATTTATATTTTTTCAGTAAAGTGCAAATTATGTTCTGGCCTTGGGAAGGCATAGAGGTTTTAAGCCCTACTCATGTTAATTTCTGCTCGTTTTGACTTTGACTCGGTTATTTATTGTAATTTCTGTTCGTTTGGGGTTTCATTTATTTATCGATGCTATGGTAGTTTCACGCTTGGTAGATTATTTTATTTTATTTCTGCTCATTTTTGGCTTAATGGAGTTCTTTACTTTTCTTTGAAAAACTTATTTTGTGGAAAAAGTTTTTTTTAATTAATAACTCTAAACAAGCAAATCTATCCTGGCGAACCCAAATTTTTACTTTCCGCGTACAATCAATCTACTAATAAACAATATGGATACATTTGATTGGACCTGAATCAAAACACGCCCGAAAAGTTGCGTGTAGTCACTGATATTTTCGACAATTAAGTTACTCTATATCTACCAGTGAATGGTAAAAAGGGTCATTAGTCTCCATAATGACGCTGAAGAATCTACATGAAAACAGAAATTTATTTTCCGTGTTAGCCAATTCAAAACCGCGGTTTAAATTTAATTGAAGGTAATGTTCAACTGTCAGATGTTGTTAGACAACAGACAAGGCAACATCGTTCGCTTGTACGTGCCCTAGCCAGCAAAAGAAAGGAAATTGCAAAAGAAAACGCCTTGTTCAAGCGGGTGGTAATTTCTTTTCATTGTTACTGCCGATAATTGCCGGACCTGTAAACATTATTCTCTAGAAAAATGGCTAAACCTTATAAATTGACGCCAATTGAACTTGCTCTTTCAGCAAAAAAGAACTTTGAAGTTAATGTTTATAAATTTATTAGAAATGAAACAATTTCCGATGATGAAAAATTAATTTTGCTTCAACATGCCCTTCGACATGTCAACAAACATAAACCTCATCGTGAAAGATCGCTCAAAGTAAATGTCATTGATCAACCTTCTGAAAAAACTGAAAGTTTTGAAATTTTGACAAAGCCGAAAAAAGAAGAATATTTATTAACAAATATGTAGACATGTTCCCCACTCCTATCGTGAGCAAAGTTAAAGACTCTTGACTTATCTTGCTGAAAATGAACAAATTGATGAGAAAAACAATGGAGTTAAAATCCAGGGCAAGAGTTACAATTTAATTGTTTTGTTATCAGATTTGATTGCAAATCGTAAAAGATTTGAATCCTTTGATAGTCATTGATCTAAATTTTTAAAGTCGTCAAATTTTCCAAAAAGTCATATTGGAAATAAACATATTTTAAAACGATTAAGGGAATTTGAAAAAAATACGAGATATTTCATTGAATAGTACGCCAAATGGGCCTGGTAAGGGTGTTAAACGAACGAGTCTTCCCACATCATGTAGTACGCAAAAGTACCCTTTTGCGTACTACGTGATGTAATTTTATGGGTAATTTCGTTCAAAATGGATCAAGTTTTGAAAGGTGCTAATGAAAATATTGAAGAATCAGGAAGTCTAAGTTCTTCCACTAAACTTTCTAAGGTTACTGGTATTGAAAAGAAACTAGCAAAAGAGTATTTACAAAAGTAACCAAGCTATACTCTATATTGAAATCATAGGACTAGAGTTCGTGACTATCGAATTACTAAAGCCTTTTACCCTCTGCATGTATTACGAGCAGATCTTTTGACTCTAGACGTGATTCATAGAACTCATAACAGACTGTACAAAATATTCTACTTGCAATAAGTGTTTTTAGTCGCTATGCCTATGCCATTCTATTGTGGTTAAAGAGAGGCAATGAAGTTGCTAAAGCCCTTGAATCCATCCTTGAACAAGATTCATGTAGAAAAATTGAAACAGATCTTGGAAGTGAATTTGTTAATCCACATGTAAAAAGGGTTTTATTGAAATATAATACTATGACTCTATCATAGTCATTGTCCGATAAAGGCGGCTTTGGCTGAACGTTTGATACGAACTATTCGACTTTTAATTTCAAGATATTGTACATTGAAAAATACTGCTGCATTTATTCAAGATTTGGATAAAATCTTGATGATTTATAATCAACTTCCTCATAGATCCTTGTCCAATGATAGCCCTATTGAAGTTTATCGTAGTGACAATGCACTTTTTCTTAAACAATATTCTAATGAAAAGACAGGGAAGAAAAAACTTAATGTTGGTGATACTGTTCGAATCAATAGAACAAGAAATATTTTTGAAAAGGGGAAATATTTGTGGTCCACTGAACTTTTTAAAGTGTCAGAAGTCTTGGACACTAAACGTATAACGTATCGTCTTAGTGATAGAAAAGATGATAGGATTATTGGAAGTTTTTATGATTTTGAATTGCAAAAAATTGGAAATAGTGGATTTTATCAACTTTAAAAGGTATTAAAGACTCGAGCTCGTAAGGGTAAGTGACAGTTGCTTGTTCACTGGCTATGATACAACTCTGATTTTGATTTCTCAGTAGACGTTGAAGACGTTCATAATTTCTAATGATTTTTATATGACATCCATGTCCAATTTTTCTGACCCTCTCTATGACGACTTGAATAAAACGAGCTATTTTTGGACAAACTCTCCCCTGCCATTAAATTTGATGGAAGGTATGAAGTTGTTCTTGTTGAATGTGTTCTCAAAAATATATATGATATCCTAAGAAAGGATTGTACATATTACATAAAAGTAAGACCCTTTGATTCTTCTGATGAGGATGCAGTGGTAAACTTCGACTCCGACGATTACCCCTATGCAATTATACCGTATGAGGAATACAGCAATATGAGCGATTTGTATCGAAATATCAACAAAACATTGCATATTAAAAAAAGGGGGATTCACATTCAACTTTTCACCGAAACAGAAGAGAATTTACATTACCAATTTATTTTTGAATGAAAAAATTACTCAATGAGGATCTACGTGAGGTTCTTAAATTCAAAGATCACACTATTACATTAAAAATTTTAATGTTAAGCACCTTGTTATCTATGTAGACTATCCACCCGCCGTCTCATCTGACAATTGTATATTTCTTTATGCATCCTTTGTCGAGAGATCAAGAGTCAGTAATGCAATGTTCCCCTCTGAAGTATTCTTGAACGACAAACCTCTAGTGAACACATTCACCACTACAATATAAAGCATCTTCAATACATTCCAGTAAACACTTTGTATTTGGAGCTCTGTCAGTTAACATTAAGAGGTGAATTGGGTGATCCTCTAGCAATAACAAAAGGTTTGGCTGAAATTACATGTCATTTTCGACCCATTCAGTGAGATGGCTAATAGAACTCATTTTGTATGTCCTGATACTAATTACTATATTGCTACTCTTGGACCACGACAATTAGGTTATGGAATGGACTCTTACAGGGTTCATTCGTCAATATCTGGTTACGATCTTGGCAATTGGTTTTCTAAGCTGTTTCGCTCTGCACTACTGCTGGCTAAAAAATATATGCCGCCAGTTTCCGCGGATTTTTCGCCCTCTATACTACATGATTGGGGCTTTGGGAAGGATTTAAAAAAAGTGTTTTACAAAATCTCTGGTTCGGCGCGCGATCCATTGGTGAGAAACTGAAATTACGACAAAGCAGGAAAGGTTTAAAAAGGGTGCGAACGACCTCATCTCTCCCCAGTCTCAACCCAGCTCGGAGGCGTAAAGCATCAAATAAAAAAGTAAAAAGATCGAAAAAGTATTTCTTTTCCAAGAAAATGGCATATCTACCACATAAAGAATCTCATCCTTCAGTCGACTCATCTCTCAATATTTTCAACGATGAAAATGTAGATGTCAGTGTAAAACCCGGTTACTATAAACAATTTTATCCGCAACAACCACTCTCTGAAAATGTCCATATTCAAATTTATTCCAGTGAAGATTATTTCATAGATTTTGCTTCAACGTTTATAGATTTACGCCTCATTGTTAAAAATCTAAAAAGGAAAAACCAAGTGCAGCCGAGGGATTAACCTATGTAAATTGTGTACTACACAATTTGTTTAGACAAATTAGTCTACATAAATGGAACATTGGTGAGGACGAGCCATAATCTTTCAAATTGTGCGAGTAATATACAATTCATGTTGATGAATCCAATGTCTAATAAGCTCTTGGCAGGTATGGGTATTGGATATTAATATAAAACGGACACTGACACTAGCATTATTCTTAGAAATATGACAACTAAAGATTTGCATTTAGTTGGTAAACTAAATCATGAGATATTCCATATATCTCAATAGTTGCCTCCCAATTTAAAGATTGACATAAAGCTACAACTCGCGCCGTCTAATTTTATTTTACGAAAAGTACTTGGCACTGCACCCGATGTAACAGTCTCTCTTACGTCGGCAATACTTCATGTACGAAAACAGCAAATTATGGGTTTTGTTGCCTTGGCAATTGAAAAATTTAGAGCCTCTGGAAATAATATCAAATTGTTCGTTCCTCATACAATCACGAATCAACGCCATAATGCTACGGGTACGCATACCTATAATGATTCATCATTTATCAATGGTGAAATTCCTTCAAAATTTGCATTGGCTTTTGTAAAAAGTGCTAGCGCCGTAGGATCATGGGTAGATTCCCAGCATAAATTTGAACTCTTTAAACTTTCATCTCTTGTATGTAAAGTAAATGGAATTGCGCTCTATAATTTATCCTTTGACAAGTCCTACAGGACCTTATATGAATTGACAATGAATCCCTAGATCGAAATTGACAATTATTTGAAAATGGTATAACCGAAGAAATGTTTGCGAAAACTCATGGTATCATTGTATTGGATTTGCAGGGGTACTCAAGATATGAGTATTGTCAGAACGGGTACTTTACGTTTAGATTGTACCTTTGCCAAGCCATTGGAGGAAAGTATTGAATTAATCTCGCTAAATCAATTTGAAACCTATTGGGAAATTACCCCTGATGGCAGTGTTCTATCAGACTTGGCACCATGAATACGAATCAAATAATCAATATATTAAATTTGGATCCTTTAATGTCCAAATACAAATTCTATTTTATACCCTCAGATTTTCTGGAGAATATTCAACACTTTAACAATATCATTATTATGCTTAATAGCAGTTCATCAAATTTAAAGACGGGGCATTGGCTATGCATCTTTCAAACAAGACAGAATATAGAATTGTTTGGTTCTCCGGACCTATCGTATTCATTCTACAAGCCTCACATTCAAAATTTTCTTGAGCAAAGCAGAAAATCTATTATTCAAAATCGCAAGCGGGTCTGCCGGGGGAAATTTCTTAATTAGCTTCAGATACCGCCAGTTCTGCCGTGGGAATTTAATTTGGTACCTACCGGCTGCGCCACTTGTACCGGGGGAATTTTTTTGGTTCGTGAGTTTCAATGGTTGTCGGCCCTGTGCCACTTATGACACCGCCAACTGCAATGGGGGATGGAACGGAGCGCACCACTCGTACCATTAAGTATCACGCCACTTGTGCCGTTAAGTTTTATTACGCCGTTACTATTTTAAACTTGTGCTGCTAAAGATTACACCACTTGTAATGGGGAGTAAGATAAATGGGTGACCGCGCCACTTCCTATGGAAGAAAATAAAAAATGGATTAAAGTATTAGGTTTGAATTTCCTTGTGAGGTGATTAATTAGGCTGGGGAGCCGTCAATCTAGAAGCGTAATCAAACTTCGTAGGATTATCAGATCCCTTAGGAGCGTTTCCAATGGAGACATTTGAACTAGTTATCAACTTTGCGGTGAGATACAGGCATATAAATAAAACAACACAAATAGAAAAGTAATGGTTTTATTGAGACTTACATTTCAGGTGTACAACAATGTATGTATATGAGCAAAGCTTCACTTCAGTCAGAATAATAATTTCATAATTGCTCTCAGAATGGTAGGAACATAATGTCTGTAATAATAATGCTCATAATAATCACGCGAAAAACACTTTTCATCACTATATATCCTAAGTCCTGATTCTGTGCCGTGAGAGCTATTTCATGATTGACCCAACTCCTGTGGAGGGCCCGCTCCTTTGTCATTATGTTTACAAACTAAACTCATTATGCTAACTGGTTGCCCAATAATTTATTTTCAATATTCTGATGATTAGACATTCATATTCCTATGATAACTTAAAACTTCCTGTGAACTTTGTATCTCGTGATTTTTTTTGCCGAGTATTTTCGCGAAATTCCAAACCGTCTTCCTTGATTAGTCCCGTAATTTGACCGGTAGCTTTTCCACACTTCAAAACGTCTGGAATGCTACGAGGCATTTATGTCGGAAGTATCCTTAGAAACAATTTTATTTTTTTTTATATTTTAAATATATCACATGTTACTCACGGTACATATTACCCTTCCCATTATTTAATGACGTCCCGTCATTAGGATTTGCTTGCCCTTGGGTTTTAGAAATATTCGCGATTTATTTACTATTTGTCCTACATAATTTTAATTGACGTTGTATTATTTTATACTTTTATTTAAGCTTGTCAGGAGTGCTTAAAAAATTTTCTGTATTACTTTTCTTATTTTATTATATATCCTTTTCTAATGTTCCTCCGCCGGACTAAGATTATCTATGGTTACAGCCTAGCTACTATAGTAAAGATTTTTTTCCCTATATCTAACACTCATAGCTTCTACACTTTCAACCTTTTAAACATTATCATTGGAAATGTTTAATGTGGTTGGGGCTATACTACTATTATTTTAAGATATTTATAATGTAATAATAATCATATTAATTGAAATGTGCAAGTCTTTATCTAATGCTATTTATGGGATTATTATACTTTCTATCTACGGTAAATTAATGGAGTAATACTGCAATACTATACATAACTCTATCTAAGCAATTAGCAATGTATATATATGAATGATTTGAAATATTGATACTATGTCACCACTTTCACTGGTAAATTTCAAAATACTTTCACTGGGTCTGTTCGTTATGTAATATTAAAGATATGATATCGAAATTGTTAATTTGTCAAAACTGTTAAAATGTAACATATGCAAATTCACACCTACTTCACCACCTTACGTGTCTCTTAGCGTACTCACTCCTTCTGTTGTAAATTATGGTCCTTAACTCTTTTCGTCTTGGCAAAAAATTTAAAACATTTACAATATAGTTTCTTCACAGAATAGTTCAAGCATGGTTATGTTCATCTTGGACGAAACGCTTTCTCTAATTGTCAAACGGGAAGTGATACTTCCAGGTACAGGTGTGTGGAATTTTGATATCAGATTTCATTCTCACCTGCTGTTTTTGGATAGTTCATAAGGTGCTTTATCGTTAAGGGGTTGAACACTGGGACCGCGTTGATAATAGATGGGTTGATTTTTTTCTCAGCATATCATTCTCGGGATATTTTAAAGTACATAGAGAATTATTTCTCGTATAAATTGTTCGTTCGTGCAGTTAGAGATTGAGTTCTCTTATAAAATTGTTCGTGCATGGCTTGCATCTATTAGCTTTTTCGGTGATTCCTTGGTTAATCATAGGGGAATTGATGTTTGGATTTGGAATGAGTCGACATCAAACTTTAGTGACTTCTTAAACTTATCGTCTTTAACTTGTGGGAGAAGTATATTGTCACTGAGGGGTTAGTCACTGGGGTTAATTTTGGTTTCTTTAGTTAAGTGGTTGGTTTCCAGGTCCATTTTTAAGAAATTATCTCGTAACATTTATGGGATAACAGAGGTAGGAACTTTTCGCATTTCATTGAGGTGATAGAATGGGTCCCGAGAAATGGTCGAAAGGGATTCAACACGTGAATCTGCGACACGTAAATAATTTGGGTTCATCAAATATCATAACTATACAGTTATATGGTGCGTGGGTCCATAAGGATTATCAAGGGTGATATTTATGTACTTATATCTTGTACTGGCTGATGGGGTTCTCATGATTGATGTGTCTATATATTTCGATAATGCACTGGATACTGAGATTTATTAGATAGCGTTACCTGGTACATAATATGGTTTGTGATCGAGGAATAGCAATCAAAAAGGTAACCGTAATTTTCGTCCTATCTTCTTTGCCTGTAATTTATGGTGAGTACTCTTCGTTGGTTGAGGGATGATGAAAATAGATGCTACTAGCTTGTATCTACACTGGACTACGTATCATAATGAATGATTTCCGATAGGTCATTCCAATTCCTGTAATAAAAATAACGAGGCAGAATCACACGTTCTTTAAAACGAGTAGTCATAATACATAATAGGTAATACGATTGGGTACATTTATGGTGAATTTTACGCTACAAGACAATATTAAACAAATATATTAATATTATTACACATATATTGATTTTAACAAAACGACATTATTATCATGTTGGTATCAAATATATAGAATTTCCATTGGGAAAACTAAAACTTAGGAATTTCTTCAAAGTTGTTATAGAATAACGACGATATAAGAGATTAATTCCTTTAACTTTAAGTAATGTCTCTTATTATGCTCCTTAGTATACGCTATTACACACACTTTATTTTAATTTCCTTCAACACTTACTTAATTCTACATTAGATTTAAAATAATCATTTAAACGGAAGTTACTCTACGTTATTAAGTTTGAGGTCTTAGTTTACAACATATTTCATGCCTTCATTGTTCACGCACGTCCGTGCTGTTTAAGAAACGCAGGTTACAGCGTCGTAACCTTAAACTTTTACGTAAATGACACTTAAATGAGGGAAATAGACATAGCAAGGACGATTGGAGACCTCTATACCCACTCGTTTTCTAATATCTTCCCTTTTCTTAGCTTAGACGTTTCGTGTGGTTCCGGGTTTAACTTCTGCATTTCAGTCGCTTCCCCGTGTTCTTTCTTTGGGTTTTGCCTTCTTAGTCTCAAAATTCTTCCATAATTAAAAGTCAGTAAGGTTCTCATAGTCAAGGAAATCGCGAATACGAAACATACGGTCAGTGATATGTTCCACCAGAAATTGGTTGAGAATAATCCGTATCTATTATCTACGTACGTGAATCTCTGGTCTTCATTAGTAAATAGGGTGATCTGGGAGTCTAAGGCTTCTCTTATTTTTGTAAGCAGTAATGTCCCTTTATTCTTTTTTATTTTGGACCATATCGAGGTTTTCATTTCCTCACTTTCTATATTGGGAATAGTGTACGACAGGTTGATTGCCTTAAAATTGGTAATTTTAGGACTTATTATATTTGTACTCGTGGTAATTAACGGCGTCTGAACTGTTGAATCTTTAGTTACAAGTCGACATCCTTGTTTTATGGTTATCGTAACCACATCTTGTAATAGTAATTCGGTCCTGTAACTTGGGTCGATTCTTTCAGTATTATTATAACAAGACAAAGTTCCAATAGTTTCTTTTGGAGCAGAAAATAACCAAAGATCATATCTAAGGTGTATGAATATTTCTCGTTTAGTACTTCCTATCAAAGCTTCGCACGAATCAGGTATTTCTTCCTGTTGTGTGTCTTTTAAAAATATATCTAAAATACAAGATCCAAATTTGACGTTGTAAATAGGTAACGTAAGCTGGCATACTAGGTTTTTGAATGATACACACTCTTTTAAGACTTGTGGATTAGCTACGGCATATTTTCGTCTATCTTGATCAACAAGTAAATACTCGGCTTCAGGTGTGATAGTCATAAAGGAATTTGTCTTCTTTATAGTAGCGGGGAAGGTCGAAATTTTGTACAAGTCGTAAATGGATTGTTGGTTTATCAATGGAATTGTTACTACTGCGAATACTTGTTCATGTATTTCCGTGACGTGGACTTTTAATTTTGTATATTAAAGGAATAAATTTGATACTTCTGGTTCTATGGGTAAATGTAAACCAAACTTTAGGTGCGTTTTTATTTCGTCTAAAATACTTTTTAGGTTAGAAGGGTCTACCAGGTCGTATGACAAGGTTCCTCCCGTGAGGGCAAATAATGCGAATTCGAACTTACTAACATCTGTCGCTAGATTTAGTAATGACATGGTTATTATATCGAGTGATACCATGGTAAGGCTCGCGTCTGTCACCACGCGATCCACTTCGTTCCTTAAATAATTCATTACGTTTACAGTTTATTACTGTGGATTATAAGTTGATTTTTTTATAAGGGATTTGAAATCCACCTCCATCAACTAATAAAAAAAACTACTAGTTGACGGTTGTGGACACAACCTTCTTATGATAAGAACATTTAACCTTACATTTATTAGGAATATTCCCATCTGTCAGGTTTCTTGACCGTTCTACCTGACTGTGTTGTTACTTTTTCTTCTGTTTTTTTGTGGTTTTTTCTTTTTAGGTTTTGCTTGCGATATAAGATCAAATTTTTGGTATTGTTTTTTCAAAAAATCTTGCCCTTTTAATTTTGTTTCTTTCGCGTGTTCGGCCGCTGAGGTTGGTTTTGATTTACCTATTTCTTTAACTACCATATGGTCTGATTTGCCGTCAGACTCTTCGGAACTGGTTTCTGATGATTCCGCATTAGGAATTTTAGAAATGGCACTTCGCGTTTTTGAAGTATCACCTGCCCCTCCTTCGTAAATTTCTACTCCTCTGGAAGTAGAGGGTTTATTCTCTAAGTCCTCGCTTTGAGTTTTCAACTCGGGAGATTTGAAAGACTCTTGAGAGCTCTGAGAGGAATCAAAAGTTTTTGCGGGGTTCCTCCACTGTTTAAATGCCATGTCTTCAGGGGGATGGGGCATTTTTTGCACTAGTGTTTCCCTCCATGAAGTCCATTGTTTTGGTTGGACCTTGGACACAGTTATATCATGATATTGTCCTTGCTGGTCATCCCTGGGAGTTTGATTCCAAGGCAACGTATTTTACCTCGTTTTTATGGGGAAATTTATTAAATCCATAGCTTCTCGCAGATTTGTTTTGATTGAATCTTTGGGAGGAGTTTTCTTTACGGTAATACCCGGAGTTTCTACAGCTCTGTTCAATTCCTCCTGTAGCGACAGGGGTCTCTCTGTTGGGGTTGCTGGGGAAACCATATCGTCTGGAAATCTTTTGGGGGGACAAGGGATCGAAATTCTATCGGGAAAAAATTGGTTTTTAGGAGATATCGTATAATCTATTTCTCCTGCACTCTCTGATGATGGGCTTTCTGGAATTTTCGGCGGTTTTATTCTCGCTTGTACTAGGGATTTTCTTTCGGGAATAACTAGATTTTTCGTAGCTAAAAATTCTTCAAAGTTTTCCTAATCACTATCATTCTCGAAATAGTCTTGCTTGAAATTAAAGGGTTTTAGCTCTGCCAATCTTAATTTAGGGGGCTCGTCTTCTGCGTCTGAGGAATCGGTAGACAAGGGACGCGATACCCATCTTTCCGGGAATTTGGCTCTTTTTATTCGGCTAACATGTGCCTTATAGGTTCTTCCATTATCGGGGCTCGCCATTTTAAAAGTAAAACCGTTATCATACTTTTTGACTATTCTATACGGTCCAGAGTATTTATTGGAAAGTTTTTTGCCTTCTGTCTTTGCCTCGTTCTTTAGGTAGACGCAATCTCCTATCTTAAAATCTATATTCCCTTTGATTTTGGGTAAGATTCTTAGCTCTTGATTTATTTTACATTTTTCCAACTCTTGTTTTACTATTTTATAATTTTTCCTCATCCTATTTATGAATTCTTGTTTATAATCCTCAGAATTATTACAATATTGTCGGGATTCAACAATATCATGATACGGTTTTCTGAAGTCGCGACCAAATAGTAAATAAAAAGGGTTATCTTTGGTTGTTTCTGAATAAGCAGTATTGATTATGTTGGTTAAATAAGCCGAGGACGCCGAGTTTCCTCGGCGTCCTCGGCAGAAAATAAAAACTTGTTGCTTTTCATCTCCGACGGAGTATTTTCTGGGAATCTACTCAAAAAATCACAAGCTGCATTTTGTTTACCTTTTAAATATTCAAATTCGTAATCTAGGTCTTGGATTTTCATAATTCATCTGGCTAGAATTCCCGTGGGGTTTTTGGAAGTGCGCAGGTACTGCAAGATTTTATGGTCTGATCGTAGTATAAATTTTCTACCAATTAAATAGTGTCTAAATTTTTCCAAGTGGTGGATTATAGATAATAATTCTAAGTTTGTGGCAGAATAACTACTTTCGCCTTTTGATAAAGTTCTACTCGAATAGCATATAACTTTTTCTATTATTTTTTGTTTAGGCGTTCCCTCTAGAGGATTAGGGTTTTCTACCGGGATTATTTGCGAAAGAATAGCACCAATGCCTTTCAAACTAGCATCGGTTGTGCCCACGAATTGTCCGTTTTCAAAATCAGGCAGTGATAATATTGGTTCCGAAGTGAGTGCCTTTTTGAGATGGTCTAGAGAAGTCTGAGCTTCCTGGGACCAGGTAACATTTTTGGAGTTCCCTTTAGTTAATTTCGTGAGGGGTTTCTTAATTTGGGCTTAATTGCCCATGAATTTTCTGAAGTAACCAGTAAGACCTAAAATTCCTCTTAATTCTTTCATAGTTCTAGGGGGTTTGAGGTTTTCAACAAATTTTGTTTTGTCTGGGTCTGGGGATATCTCTCCTTGCGTCACCACTACTCCTAAAAATTTAATTTTAGGTTGAAATAGATTTCCTTTTTCAGGCCGGCATTTTAAATTGCCCTCTCTGAATTTCTCGAACACTTTAGCTTGTGTTGCTAAGTTTTGTTCAGCGTTTTCTCCTACACATATGACATCATCAACAAAATGAATGATATTCTTTAATCCTCTTAATAGATGCGATAAGGGTCTACATAGCGCGCTTGAACTTGTCTTAAGTCCAAATGGTACTCTGAAGTATTCACAGGAACCACATTCAGTTGTAGAAAATGCAGTTTTATGGACATCTTTTTCGGCTATTTTCACTTGGTGGTTGCCTTGGGTAAGATCCAAAGAAGTAAAAATTTTGTTTTTGCTTGAGATAGAGTCAAGGATTTCATCTGTTCTTGGTAAAGAAAATTTATCACTAACTACTTGTTTGTTAAGGGCTCTATAATCTATTACAAGTCTTAGGTTACCATTCTTTTTTTGGATCAAGATCACTGGTGCAGAATACGGACTTATACTGGGGCGTATAATCTCATTTTTTCTAATTCATGAATTTTATTTTTTAACCACTCTTTGTGCTTATACGGTACACGATATGGCTGTTTCGCGACAGGATTACTTGTCGTTAGAATTGAATGTTCATAAAACGGTATCAGTCCGATGTCATCTTCAGATGCGGAAAATACATCTTTAAAATTCCATAATAATTCGCATAATTTTTTCTTAAGTTCCAAGTCAGTACTATGATCCATATTAAATTTGTTTAAAAATTGGGATTTAGTTAGAGGGTATTTTTTAATTTAGGTTTTAATGCCGTTAATTAGGTTTTTTTTGGAACTCTCCCATGTATCTAAATCATTCTCCGAGATAACATGGATTTGAACTAAACATGTTCCCTTTTTTATTGTGGTTATATCATTTTCGTGGTTATTAGTTACCCAAATAAAACCTTCTCCTTTGTCGTAAGATATAATCTGTTCTTCGCATAACAGATTTTCAAGAATTTTATTCGACGGGATCGCGAGCCATATTTCGGATTTGCTATCCACTGGTTCAATCATCTGTGATATTTGAATTCTTTTCAGCGTTTTGGGATTGAGTTTTGTTTTCCGTATTGCGAATCCATAATATTTTTCTTTATTTTCATTGTCTATTAAATTTAGACTGGCGCTATCCGCCAATAAAATTGGCTGCGCCTGAACCGCATTGGGGTTCCCTACTTTTTTCCATAATTCCACTATTTCCTTGATTTCATTTGACCTATAACGTCGCATATCTCCTATTTTTAACTTTTCAGATTCAATCCACTTATTATTTAAATTTACTTCATTTCTGCAATGTCTCCCAGAATAAGTAAACAAATTTCTGATTATGCCATGTCCTCTTTGTAGCGAGACATGAGGTTCAAAAGATTGCGACATTATACCGCCAGAAATTTTATTTACTGTTACATCCTCTTCGTAACCTCTGTTACAATCTCTTAGGGTAGGGGAAGGGGTATTTTCCGGGTACACAAGCCTTTCGTTCGCTAAGTCTAATAATACTCTATTAGACCTTAAAACATTTGCGCCGATAATGGCTTCATGCGAAAAATTGTTGCATATTATAAAGTTTGTCGGAAAGATTCTATTATCCCTTTTTACGTCTAGGCGGATTGAACCTTTTGCATCCAATTTATGCCCTGTTACGCTAGTTAAATTGGGATTATTAAAATTCTTCTGTCGCCTAATATTCGGGGGTAACATATTAAATACGCATGAGTTTATGATATTAACCGTGGCACCAGAGGCAATTAGTGCCTTAAAGTAAACATTTGCCACACTAAAATCATTAAATATAGGTAACTTGTTATTACTATCACTAAAGGACGGTACTATTATTGGGTTGGTCCTATAAAATATTCTAGGCCCCTTCTGGGTCCAATTTATTCTTCTGAGGGGCCTGACACGTCTCCCTGCGGATTTATTGCATACGTCGGTGTCTGCAATAGAGATTCAGATATATCCATGGAATCTCTAGCTAATTGATTTACATTTGTTTGCCGATTTTGCCATGTATTATTACGGTAGTTTGGATGTCTTGCGACGGTGCCGGGTGCTGGCGTCGACTGCAAATGCCGCCGGCTTGAAAAATTTGTATTTCCCGTCGGCAAATTTTCGGGATTTCTATATAATATCCTTGCATCATATTTGTTTTGACGAGCATTTGGGTTTTCGAATCGATAATTATTTTGTCTATTGGGGGGAGGGTTATACAAATTCTGTTGGTACGCATTGTGAGGTACTGGTGTTTGCAATCTTCCCTGCCTATAACCTTGTGCACCATTGGCGCTAAAATTTGTTCTCCCGAACAAATGGTTGCCATAATTTTGCGTATTACCGACGGCAGTCCTTGGTGCCGTTATGTCTCTAAACCTAAAGCGGCACTCTCTTACGATATGCCCATGTCGATTACAGTTATAGTATCTTACAATTGTGGAACTATTTCCATAATTGATAGGTTTAATGGGCTGAAAACTTACTGTTTTCTGTGTAGTGGGTTCTTGCGTTCTATTTCTTTGTGGCATTGGGGATTTATCCCGAAAAGAAATTTGGAGAAGCCTGACCTTCAGGTGAGACTAGTCTTGCGGTCGATTCGCCTAGGCTATTTATTTTTGTTTTACTGTGGTTTGCTACAATCGTGTCAATTTCGATCATTCTTCCCACTTCCTGAACTGCAAGATCCAATGTCTGAATATTTTTGGATATTACCATTCTATATAATTTTGGGGGAAGCCCTTGCAAAAAGGCTCGTAGTATAATTTTTTCATACAATTCTCCTGGACCTTTTCCGAATTTTGCTTCTATTGAAATCCGTAAATTGCGAAGATATTCTCTCACATTCTGTGTATGGTCAAAGCATACCGTTCCGTGTTTTAATTTATTAGTTGGACTAGTTTCGATGAATCTTCCTTTGAATGTCGTTAACAATTTGTCTATTGTATTTATTGGCAAACTGTCATCATCTGCTACAGTATTTTCAATTTGCTTTAGGAAGATTAATTCCTGCCCTCTTAATCTTAAGAGGAGCATACCGACTAACGTTTCTAGCTCTGTTTTTGTTAATTCTACAAATTGGGCCAATTGGATATTGAATTCGTCGACATCTGTTTTTCCATCATAGTGCGGAATAGATTTTGTTATTTCTGCATTTTTCGCGACCAACTTTTGCGCAATTAATAGTTCGCTTAATTCTTCTGAAATTTTTGCGTTTGAATAACTAAAAAAAATTTATTTTTTCACTTAACCTATTTGGGGGAGACTGCTATCTCCCATGAGATATTCTAAGAGGGTTTCCTATTATAGCTTAGCGGTTATAGGCCTATCAATTTTTCTTATAAGTCTGTATCTATCCATTGATTTAAATTTAAATTAAGAAGTTTGTAGCATAACTAGTTCGCATGTTTTCCTCCAAGTTTTCCGACCGCGCCAGTTCTGCCGGGGGAATTTGCTTAATTAGCTTCAGATACCGCCAGGTCTGCCGTGGGAATTTTATGTGGTACCTACCGGCTGCGCCACTTGTACCGGGGGAATTTTGTTGGTTCGTGAGTTTTAATGGTTGTCGGCACTGTGCCGCTTATGACTGCGCCAACTGTAATAGGGGATGGAAAGGACCGCACCACTCGTACCATTAAGTATCACGCCACTTGTGCCGTTAAGTTTTATTACGCCGTTACTATTTTAAACTTGTGCCGCTAAAGATTACACCACTTGTAATGGGGAGTAAGATAAATGGGTGACCGCGCAACTTCCTATGGAAGAAAATAAAAAATGGATTAAATTACTAGGTTTGAATTTCCTTGTGAGGTGATTAATTAGGCTGGGGAGCCGTCAATCTAGAAGCGTCATCAAACTTCGTAGGATTATCAGATCCCTTAGGAGCGTTTCCAATGGAGACATCTGAACTAGTTATCTACTTTGCGGTGAGATACAGGCATATAAATAAAACAACACAAATAGAAAAGTAATGGTTTTATTGAGACTTACATTTCAGGTGTACAACAATGTATGTATATGAGCAAAGCTTCACTTCAGTAAGAATAATAATTTCATAATTGCTCGCAGAATGGTAGGAACATAATGTTTGTAATCATAATGCCCATAATAATGACGCGAAAAACACTTTTCATCACTATATATCCTAAGTCCTGATTCTGTGCCGTGAGATTTATTTCACGATTGGCCCAACTCCTCTGGAGGGCCCGCTACTTTGTCATTATGTTTACAAACTAAACTCATTATGCTAACTGGTTGCCCAATAATTTATTTTCAATATTCTGATGATTAGACATTCATATTCCTATGAAAACTTAAAACTTCCTGTCAACTTTGTATCTCGTGATTTTTTATTGCCAAGTATTTTCGCGAAATTCAAAACCGTCTTCCTTGATTAGTGCCGTAATTCGACCGGTAGCTTTTCCACACTTCAAAACGTCTGGAATGCTACGAGGTATTTATGTCGGAAGTATCCTTAGAAACAATTTTATTTTTTTTACAATTTAAATATATCATATATTACTCACGGTACACGGGTACAGGATTTATCAACTAAAATCTGTGGTTTTCATGCCCTGTTAAACTTTTTTTTTCTGATGCCACGGACATACTTACAGTGAATTCCTCAAGATTTATGGTGACATCCTCGATTGAACGACTTTCTAGTTGAAATTATTCTTTCCTACCTATACAATATAAATTTCAGTGCCCTAAGCGTGAAATGCTTTAACAATGTATGTAAATTTGTTTAATAATAAAATTTTTATGTACAAAACACTGTGTTCTTTAGATTTCTTCTTCTACGTATAGGTAATCACCTGAAACGATAAGTGATAGCAGCTCGTCAGGATTGAGGTTGTACTCATCTTGGAATGCAAGTCAGGGTTACACTTTCTACAATATGTTGTAACTTCATTTTTACTTAATCCTTTTGTAAATTCAATGATACTATTCCGATTCATATTATAAGATTCACGTGTTTAAAATTGCTTATTTGAAGCAATATCACACATAAAATTCTCATATGAAGAATCACTTTCTGTAACAGCCAAATAAAAGTCTGTAGGTTATAATCATAGTAGCTAGTATTATCATAGCGATGACGCAAGAACCAAACTCTTTTATTGTTCCAGCAATTGGAGCGTGGACCAGGTTGATCTTCCCACTACAATTTAAAGCCGCGACGATACCAGTCTCTTAAAAATAAACTGAACTCACGTTTAAGGTTTTTTTGCAACCATGCCAGGGTAAGTATTTTCCCATTGATCACATTTATCCTAGTGACAATTGGAGCATAGGAAACTTCTAGTATGAGAGTCACAAATACTCTTCAAGACAGGACTTACAGTCTTTTATTTGCACATTGTATCCTTAATGCAATTTATATGGATTACATAATTCACACTTTTCATTATAGTCATCAGCAAAAGTACAATTCTCACAGGATGACAAGCTGGCCAAAGTATACAAGCATAATGGATATGTGTAAAACATTTTTCGATGTTGACTGTCTCACTTTCAAAATGAAACTGACTCACGTTCAATAAAAAAGGTCTTCTAGGAGAAGTGATGTCTCAAAACCTGTTTAGACATGATTTCTTGTTGACTTAAAAAGAAAAAACCACAATATAATTTTGTCTCAATCTGCTTCATGATATACCATATCCTGCATACATCTTGTCCCATTCTAGGGTTATTCGGCAACCCCTTGTAATTTTAAATGCTACTCAAGGCACTCTAAGTTCCATCTCGCTAACACTTTTAATATCCAATAATGTATAAGTATCCATTTTGATGTCGACACACTGAACTCCTTTTTAATACAGAAGAAATAGTGGGACACCTGGAAACCTGGGAATCTTCCAGAAAAAGAATGTGCCAGAAATGGCTACGAATCGAGGGAAATTACGGTTGCTAGGAGAAATAGTGGAACACCTGGGGATTGTCATGAAAATCCTGTTCTAATTTTCCTATCTCTGTCAGGGAATCCTATGGTATTTTCCCTATCTGTGTCTTTCAAATCCTATGCTATTTTCCTATAGACCCGTCTAAAGTGTGAGGGTGTGTCGATAGTTGTGTTCCCTTTAATAGAACAGATGGGCTAGAAACCCCTATTATTGCTACTTGTGTATTATCCCAACAACACTCCAATTACTCATTTAAAAATACTGGAATCTTGCCAGGGCATGATGTTGGAATCTTGCCGGGGCTGTCGTGACGTCACAGGGCTGTCCTGGAAACAGGGCCTTCTCAGAATCTTACGTTAATCTGCTATGGGGGTTCTTGAATCAATGGAGGGGATACTACTCTGCTTTGGAATAAGCTGGAGGGAACCCGTCATCAGCCCCACCCCGCTGTTTCCTGGTTTCTTAAACTAATACAATCGTCCAGATACTCAACGATATATTCAAAAGTGCTAAATTATAAATTTTTTGGCAGTTTGACTACTGCTTCTTATTCCTTGGTTTTTCACGTAATATTTGTACCATTTTGAGCTCTTTTTAAAACATAAATCATAACGATAGATTTTTCACCAAACATTTTCAAATAATATGAAAGACTTAGGTATTGCTAGGGAAAGAAACTGTTTCTTTTGCATAGAACAATCAATTTTCTCATTTTTCCAGTTTTTTTATTTGTCTACTTGAGTTCAAGTTTGTTATTTTTCTGTTTTCTATCTTAGAAACTAAAATTCTTTGCTATGCATCTGAAGAAAGATCAATTTATTCAGCTAATGGACAATGTATACCCGGAACATACATCATAAGAAGAAACAAAATAAGCCATTTATTTATCTATCCTAGAAACTTGGGGGGTAATCGCTTATTACATTTTAATTGCTTTAAAGTCCAAAATTTGGAATTAAAATAACTATTATTTTACTAATTATCTAAGTAAGTTCTAGAATGAGACACATTATTTTCAAAGCAAGTGTCTTTGCTTTTAATTGTTTGAGAGAAACTTGTCATTTTTAGCAGTTAGGCAAGCTAAAAATTTTTGTTTACTGAGAGATGTTGTAAAGTAATTTTAAAATAGAAATGTATTGGCTTGAAACTAAAGCTAAGTAGTAGGCCAGCCTGAAATTTGGAAAAAAAACCCACTAGAATGAGTAAATTATATGGGAAATATAAAGAAATCATAAAACTCAAAATTTTGGGAAGGCTATGGAGCCGAAAGCTTTCAGTCCCACGGCTTGCGTGACCCCCTTTAATTCCTTTTATGTATTATAGATTCACAGACGACTTCTCTTCGATGATGCATTTGGCGTAGATGAAGCGTTGAATGAAACGGAATTCGGAGAAGGTCTTGTAGTCAGAGGTACTAATTATTTAGTGGGAAATTTCAGCTCTGGAGGCATTATCTCACAGCATTACCGTCAATTGGCATTGAAAGTGTCGAAAAAACCTGTTCTTTCATTTGCAAAAACGAGTCTATCATTCAGTCAGTGGAAGACTAAATACAAGTTTGAGGTAAGTGATGATTGCCCGAAAAACAGCACACCAAACAAGCGTAATGTAAAAAAAACAACGCTAAAATGGGGTAAATTATGCTTAAAATATAAAAACAATCAAAAATAGATCATAAGACTCGTAATTTTGGGGAGAGTATGGGGCCGACAGTATATGTGAATACCTTTAATTACTTGTGTGGATTAAAGATTCACAAACAACTTTTCTTCGATTATGCAATTGGCGTGGGTGAAGCGTCGAATGAAACAGAATCCAGAGAAGGTTTGATGGTGGCGTTTCATTTGCAAAAATGAGTCTATCATTCAGTCAGTGGTAGACTAAATACAGGTTTGAGGCACATGATGCCCGCCCGAAAAACAACACGAGGAGTAAGCGTAACGTCGGTAAATTGTCTGTAATTCACTCATGCTCGATGGTTCTTGGCGTAAAAGGCCCTTAGAGGCGTATGAGCCATTTTCCGCGATTTCGACTATTTTCCTAATAAATACTAAATGAGTCTAGGGAACATAAATCAAAATTACGGAACAGAAGAAACTCAATAAGTATCTCTAATTTAAGCTGAATGTACCGCGGAGTATGCTTGAACCGGGGGGGTCATTATTGTCCTTCTGGGGGAGGGGCTCATAGATAACATTAAACCTAAGAATCAGCTTTATGGTGATCCTAAATATGTATTTGTCAATTAGTGATTAGTGCAGTTATTAGTACACAAGAAAGTTTGTATGATTATAGAAAACAACTTAATAAGGTGTAATTTCGGTAAAAATATGCCGTCAACTTTTGCTTGCATTGCAGTGCCAATGAGCTGATATGCTCATTGGCATTAGTGGCATAGCAAGTCATAAGACTTGCTATGTTAAGTGGAAATTTTATGTGAATAACTACAGGCACTGGAATAGTCACTCGGATGCATTTGTGAGGCTCGGCCCTCACAGAAAGATAAGTAATCTTTCTAATTATTATAACTATATTTCCGATTAGTTATGACTTCTGTTAATTTTTCTGAAACTCTACAAGAAATTAATTGAAAATTGAACGGAATAGAAATAGTTTCATCGCGGTTCAAGAACTGAGAAACGACCTATCTGCTATTTCGTCGCGAATTGATTCGACAGTAGACAAGTTCTCGGAGGATACGTCACAATTGAAGAAAGATTACCTAAGTTTGCAAGCTGAAATGTCGGCTACTAACGTAAAATTGCAAAGACTAGAAAATGAGTCTAAAAAGTATAATTTGGTCCTGTATAATTTCGATCCTACAAATAAAGGTTCTTCGTTACGAGAAGATGTAATGAAAGCACTCAACTTACATGTGCCAAATTTAGGGCTGAAAATGATGGACATTAGAGACATTTTTCGGCTAAACGCTAAACAAGGCACGCGACCGGTGCTGGTTAAGTTTACAAGTGGTTACATTCGTAATACTATATTGCGTTCAAGTGCGCACCTGAAAAGGGCGGGTCTTGGTGTTAGTCCCGATTGTACAAAGCGTGAATTGTCTGTTCGTAACCACCTAAAGCCTTTTCTTGAACGGGCTAGAGGAGAAAATAGAGAAGCAAGACTAAGAGGGACAAAGTTATATATTGGTCAACAGTGCTTTACGTATAGCCTTGATAAGCAGTCTGTAGTTGAGGTTACGAATGCCCCTAATATAGAGCCAGCAGCGAGTACCATGACCCATTTTAAGGAAAATTTTGGGCAAAAGTTTCACCGTGAACCGGGGTCTTTATCAGTGCCACAAAAAAGTTTAGTAAAGAGTTTTGTTTCTGAAAATAATCGGTTTAACCTAGAAGAACCTTGCAATTCAAGATCGCGTTCTGGATCTTCATCCTCAATTCAATCTTTCTTTAGTGTAGTGGAGGAGCTTAGTAGTGATAACGAAATAAATGGTGCGAACAGTGAAACTCCTGGTATTAAAAAAGGCTCTACATCAACTTTTGTCGGGCCTGTGGGGGCTCCCAAACGTAACAGCCAACAAATTATTAGCCCAGATGACCACCTAAGACAGAAGAGCAAGTCGGTTAGAGCTGACGATCCTAATAAAATGGAGCCTAGGCGGCTATTTAACCCGTCACAACCCATTGGCTCAAATAGTGGATAGGATAAGCAGGGCCGTGGCGCAAATTACGAATGTCATTTAGCGCATTGGAATGTTCAGGGTTTTTCGTATCTTAAAGTAGAGTGTCTTCTTAAATGTTGTGATTTTTCAGTTGTATCATTAGTAGAAACGTGGCTGGAAAAAGAGGAGAGAATAGAAGGTTTTTCTTATTTTGGATCACAAAGAAAGCGATCGCAGAATGGTAGAACTTATGGAGGAGTGGTATTATTGATAACGAATAGATGGCGAAATTTATCTCGGTTGAAAAGTGTTTCATGTAATCTAGTATGGGTGCGAGTACCTTTAGGTAGTAACTCGTTTATCTTTTGTTCAGTGTATTTACCGCCGGAAACTAGCACTTTTAGTGATGAGGATACCTGGGAGATAATAGAAAATGTTATGGATCGTTTTTCAGAACAGTTTCCGTCCGATTATTTTATTTTTCTAGGGGATTTTAACGGATATACAGGGGAGGACGAAGGAGCCCGTGAGGAGGAGGTGGGTCTTGAACTAGGAAAAACTAATGGAGTTTATATGATTGAGCCGTCGGTTAGGAGGAGGACGAGTAAGGACGGTCATCGGAGAAAGAATAATTGGGGAAAAAAATTATGGGATTTTTTTGGTAAGCAGAATTTGGTTATTTTGAATGGGAGGACAGGGAAGGATAAAGGAGTGGGGGATTTTACATGTTTTTCGGGTAGTTCTCCAAGTGTTAAAGATTATGGGGTTGTTAGTCTGGGGCTTCTTTCTTGTTGTGTGGATTTTGAGGTGATGGCGCTGGCTGGGTCGGATCACGTGCCTATTAGGGTTGAATTAGGAGGGGGAGGATGGGCTGAGAGCCGGAAAAAGAAGTTTGGAGCTAAGGGAAAGATGGGTAATGAGCTTGATTGGAGGGAAGGTTTAAGGTTTGATAATGATAGTGAGGAGAAGTTGAAAAAGGTACTAGTTGAAGATAGAGGGCTGGATTCATTTATTCAGAAGAGTGAGGATATGGCAAGGGAAGGGGATATAGCAGGTTCTGTTGATTTTTTGTCGGGGGTTTTGTATAAGATTGGAACTAAGGTGGCATGTAGGAGAAAAAATGGTAGAAGTACTGGTTTGATGAGTTTTTTTGATAAGGATTGTGAGGAAAAGAAGAAGGAGGTTGTAGTAGCTTTTAGATTGCTTAAGGCTAGTAGTACAGTTGATCTGGAAAATAATTGGCAGGGTTTTAGGGACAAGCGAAGGGGATATAAAAGGCTACTTAAGTTGAAAAAGAGACGTTCTGAAGAGGAAGAGAGCCAAAAAATACGGGAGAAATTTAGCGTGAATGATACAACGGAGTTCTGGAAGTTAATTAGGAAATCAACAGAAAATAGAAAGTTGACTGATTCAGTCCCTCACGCCGATACCTGGCCAGAATACTTAGATCAAAAATATAAAGAGATATACACCGAAGAGGACGAAGAGAGAGCTGATGAGGAGATGAATAGCTTAGAAGAAACAGCCGATTTTGAGCTGGATTCAGAGGACGCTAAACTACTGGAACCGGTTGGACAGGAGGAAATATGGCATGCCTTGAAAAGCATGAGAGGGAACTCAGCACCGGGCATCGACGGGGTACCAACTAAGCTGCTGAAATGGTCAAGAGCATGGATACTGCCAGTGCTTGCATTGATATTCTCGGCAATTCTAAGTACACCTCTATGGCCGCAAAATTGGCAGATATCGATTATGATCCCATTATTTAAGAAAGGAGAAAGAAACCTGCACAAGGACTATAGGGGGATAAGTTTAGGAAGTTCTATCAGCAAGCTATTTTGTAGAGTCCTTTCTAATAGGATGGATAAATGGTTGCATTATAAAGGTATATTAATTGAATGTCAGGCAGGGTTTCAGGGAAAAGTAATTTCTTAGACCACACTGCTTTTCCATTAAAAACAAAAAAAAATTTTTTAAACACGAAAAACGGGTTTTAATTTTCTAACAAGCAGTGAACTACAAAACATTAATTATGCACAAAAGCTCCGAATATTTCGGCCCCACATCCGGGAGCCTTTCTCAACGGAAAAAAAAAATAAATAAAGCAAAAAAAAAAAACAACTTAAATTACATTCAATAAAACTACTAAACACATAAAGAGAACAAAAAGCAAAAACGAAAGAAAAATATAAATAAATAAGAACAAAACTCACATATTAATTACACTTCCATGCACTGAATGTCTTTCAACTGGCCTCCTCTCAGTATATAAATGGAAATATATTAATAAACATCTTCCATGTACTGAATGTCTATATTGATTCTACTCGCCTCCTCCCAGTATATAAATTGAAATCTATCAAAAATGAAGAATATATTTATACTTAGACCAAAACAATAAAGGTCAACTAACCCCCCGTTCCTAACCCTAATTAAATTTCACAAGTTCATCAACCATTTTTAATGAATTATAAATTGAATGGATTTCGTTTTGGTTGCAAGCTTAGCCCTGCGGTTCGTTTTACTTTATTCTCACCATTTAAGCCCATTCTGAACCTTTGTTACGCAAGGTCATCTATCTTTCGTTTCAGAACTATTATTAAAATTCAGTATTTGGTGGAAGATCTTGCCGGCATTTTAATTAAACTGATTAATAAATTGAATTGATCCCAAAATTCCCCTTCATCTCTATGATACTAGTACCCGCCATATATTATCTTTTTTATTTCTATAATTTCCCTGAAGTCTTTTGTAAACGTCCTACAGACGTATCTACTATTTTGTTTGATCAATAAAATACTGTGATGAGGAGGAAAATTATAAAAGATGTTCTGCAACCGCTGACTCAACGTTTCTGGTTTTGTTTGTTTTAGAGCGTAATCTATTGCATTCTTGTGTTGTCTAGCCTATTTCTAAAGTTTGTTGCGTTCTACCCACATAAAATTTTCCACAAGAACATGGAATTTTGTATACTCCCTTTTGCAAATTTCTCGGTATCTTGTCTTTCCCTTTATTTAACAACGAGCTTATATTATGTCCTGATTTAAATGCTGTATTTATATTATGTTTTTTTAATTCTCTTCTTAATTTTTGTGATAAAATTGGTACAAAAGGCAAAGTTAATAATTTGTTTCTTGATTTGACCCATCTTCTTCTAATATTTTTGGCTCCGTCAAACTTTTTTTTCCTCTTTTCAATTATTGAGAAATCATTTTTTCCGGATAGCCATTACCTATTAGAATATCCTTAATAAAAATAGTTCATTTCTTATGTATCCTGGTGATGCTAATTTTAATACCCTATCCACTAAAGAAAAACCACACCCCTTTTTACTTGGATCGGGTGATTGATGTGAAAGACAAATAACGGTTGTTACTAGTCGGTTTCGGTAAATTGAAAATGCTAGTTCATTATTATTTCTATGGATCAAATATCTAGAAACGGTAACTTATTCTCTGTTTCCTTTTCAATTGTAAAAATTAACTCTCCTCCCAAATTATTTAAATGTTCCAAGAAACCTTCAATTTCTGATTCCCGTAATTCCAAATAATTAAAATATCATCCATATATCTGCCCCAAAATTAGGTTTTAAAAATATGTTTCTATAGCTAAATTTCAAACATACTCTACATAAATGTTTGCTAACAACGGACTTAAAGGCCCTCCCATTGCTAAACCCCTAATTTGATGGTAAAAATTATCTCTAAACTTGAAATAGTTAGTATATCTGCTAGTTATTTTGACTAAATTTAATATAGTTTCCAGTTCAATTCCCGAAGGTAATTCTTTATGACAGTAAAATAGAAACAATTCTAAGTGATACTTCAACATATAAAAAACTTAACTCGGACCCAACTGATTTGTATGCTAAAAGATTAAGAAAAGATTTAGAAGACCTTAAAACAAATGGAAGTATCACACCCCAGATGTATCACAAGTTCTTTCCAAGGGGATCAGTTAGCCCTAGAATATATGGTTTGCCAAAAAAATAATAAAACAGGCATCCCCTTAAGGACTATTGTTTCAACAACCAATTCACCAACGGTACAAAATCGAGAAATGGGCAGCAATGACACTTAAACCATTATTATATCTCCAAAATTCGTATATAAAAAACTCGAAATTTTTAAAAGGACAAACTTATAAAGTGTAGAATATCAGAAGAATCTAGATTGTTCAGTTTCGATATAAAATCCATGTATACGTATATTCCTTTGATAAATCGTTTAGTATTTTATCCAAAAACTTGAGGAACGAAAAATGAGATAGAGAATTACCTTCGGGAATTGAACTGGAAACTATATTAAATTTAGTCAAAATAACTAGCAGATATACTAACTATTCAAGTTTAGAGATAATTTTTACCATCAAAATTAGGGGTTTAGCAATGGAGGGCCTTTAAGGTCCGTTGTTAGCAAACATTTATGTAGAGTATGTTGAAAATTTAGCTATAGAAAACATGATTTTTTAAAACCTAAATTTTGGGGCAGATATATGGATGATATTTAATTATTGGAATTACGGGGAATCAGAAATTGAAGGTTTCTTGGAACATTTAAATAATTTGGGAGGAGAGTTAATTTTTACAATTGAAAGGAAACAGAGAATAAGTTACCGTTTCTAGATATTTTGATCCATAGAAATAATAATGAACTAGCATTTTCAATTACCGTAAACCGACTAGTAACAACCGTTATTTGTCTTTCACATCAAATCACCCGATCCAAGTAAAAAGGGGTGTGGTTTATTTCTTTAGTGGATAGGGTATTAAAATTAGCATCACCAGGATACATAAGAAATGAACTAATTTTTATTAAGGATATTCTAATAGGTAATGGCTATCCGGAAAAAATGATTTCTCAAATAATTGAACAAGAGGAAAAAAAAGTTGACGGAGCCAAAAATATTAGAAGAAGATGGGTCAAAATCAAGAAACAAAGTATATAACTTTGCCTTTTTTACCAATTTTATCACAAAAATTAAGAAGAGAAGTAAAAAAACATAATATAAAATACAGCATTTAAATCAGGACATAATATAAGCTCGTTGTTAAATAAAGGGAAAGACAAGATACCGAGAAATTTGGCAAAAGGGAGTATACAAAATTCCATGTTCTTGTGGAAAATTTTATGTGGGTAGAACGCAACAAACTTTAGAAAATAGGCTAGAACAACACAAGAATGCAATAGATTACGCTCTAAAACAAAACAAAAACCCAGAAACGTTTGAGTCAGCGGTTGCAGAACATCTTTATAATTTTCTCATCACAGTATTTTATTTGATCCAAACAAAAATAGTAGATACGTCTGTAGGACTTTTACAAAGCTTCAGGGAAATTATAGAAATAAAAAAGATAATATATGGGGGTACATAGTATCAATAGAGATGAAGGGGAATTTGGGATCAATTCAATTTATAATAGTTTAATTAAAATGCAGGCAAGATATTCAACCAATACTGATTTTAATAATATTTCTGAAACGAAAGATGACCTTGCGAACAAAGGTCAGAATGGGTAAATGATGAGAAAAGTAAACGAACTGCAGCTAAGCTTGCAACAAAACGAATCCATTCAATTTATAATTCATAAAATGGTTGATGAACTTGTGAAATTTAATTAAGGGTTATGGACCGGGGGTTAGTTGACCTTTTATTGTTTTGGTCTAAGTATAAATATATTCTTCATTTTTGATAGATTTCAATTTATATACTGGGAGGAGGCGAGTAGAATCAATATAGACATTCAGTACATGGAAGTGTTTATTTAATATATTTCCATTTATATACTGAGAGGAGGCCAGTTTGAAAGACATTCAGTGCATGGAAGTGTTTAATTAATATGTGAGTTTTGTTCTTATTTATTTATATTTTTCTTTCGTTTTTGCTTTTTGTTCTCTTATGTGTTTAGTATGTTTTATTGTAATGTAATTTAAGTTGTTTTTTTTTTTGCTTTATTTATTTATTTTTTTTCCGTTGAGAAAGGCTCCCGGATGTGGGGCCGAAATATTCGGAGCTTTTGTGCATAATTAATTGTTTTGTAGTTCACTGCTTGTTAGAAAATTAAAACCCGTTTTTCGTGTTTAAAAATTTTTTTTTGTTTTTAATGGAAAAGCAGTGTGGTCTAAGAAATTATTTACGTCTAGCTACGGGTGGCAAAAGACCAATTCAATTTTATTATTTTTGAATTTAGCAAAAAAAACATGCCAATATAATTACACAACAAAAGTTTTTAGAAAAGTGCAAAGTAAATAAACTAATTCCAAAATCGTTTCGTTTTAATTATCATTTAAATACATATAATGAAGAAAAGCACACAGAGAAAGGTAAATTACTAAACTTAAACCATGTGCTGAAAGATAAACGTTTTCCAGCGATCACAAGTTGTAAAAGAAATAGATTGTTTAAAATATAGCCTTGGTAATTTCCTTAATACAAATGATTTCCAACAATTATATCAATCTTTAAAAATTCTTTTCAACATATTCTAAGATTATCTAAGGAAAGACTAAACAAAAAATTTTTGCAGTTAAAAAGGGAAAAGGAAAAACAAAAACTATCAATGTATAAGCCTAATTATTTCCCAGGTCCTGGGGTGATTAATTTAAGCAAAAAGGAGTTAACCAAAGAACAAAAGGAAATCCTTGAAAGAGGTATAAAATTTGGACTAAATCCTAAAAATGTACCGATAGAGGAAATTATTTCAAAGATTGAAACAGGGATTCATAAGTTTCCAAAAGATATAAATAATGTAGATGAATTAAGACTAAGGGTAGTGGAATATTTTAACAGATTTTGGTAGTTATCAAGAAAAAGTTAAGAAACAAAGATATTAAAATTTTAAAAGATTTAAAAAAAGATGATTCTCTAATAATAACGAAAGCGGATAAGAGCAATACAGTAGTAATACTAGAAAAAGATGATTATGACAGTAAAATAGAAACAATTCTAAGTGATACTTCAACATATAAAAAACTTAACTCGGACCCAACTGATTTGTATGCTAAAAGATTAAGAAAAGATTTAGAAGACCTTAAAACAAATGGAAGTATCACACCCCAGATGTATCACAAGTTCTTTCCAAGGGGATCAGTTAGCCCTAGAAATATATGGTTTGCCAAAAATACATAAAACAGGCATCCCCTTAAGACCTATTGTTTCAACAACCAATTCACCAACGGTAAAAATCGAGAAATGGGCAGCAATGACACTTAAACCATTATTATATCTCCAAAAATTCGTATATAAAAAAACTCGAAATTTTTAAAAGACAAACTTATAAGTGTAGAAATATCAGAAGAATCTAGATTGTTCAGTTTCGATATAAAATCCATGTATACGTATATTCCTTTTGATAAATCGTTTAGTATTTTATCCAAAAAACTTGAGGAACGAAAAAATGAGATAGAAGAATTACCTTCGGGAATTGAACTGGAAACTATATTAAATTTAGTCAAAAATAACTAGCAGATATACTAACTATTTCAAGTTTAGAGATAATTTTTACCATCAAATTAGGGGTTAGCAATGGGAGGGCCTTTAAGTCCGTTGTTAGCAAACATTTATGTAGAGTATGTTGAAAATTTAGCTATAGAAACATATTTTTTAAAAACCTAAATTTTGGGGCAGATATATGGATGATATTTTAATTATTTGGAATTACGGGGAAGTCAGAAATTGAAGGTTTCTTGGAACATTTAAATAATTTGGGAGGAGAGTTAATTTTTACAATTGAAAAGGAAACAGAGAATAAGTTACCGTTTCTAGATATTTTGATCCATAGAAATAATAATGAACTAGCATTTTCAATTACCGTAAACCGACTAGTAACAACGTTATTTGTCTTTCACATCAAATCACCCGATCCAAGTAAAAAGGGGTGTGGTTATTTCTTTAGTGGATAGGGTATTAAAATTAGCATCACCAGGATACATAAGAAATGAACTAATTTTTATTAAGGATATTCTAATAGGTAATGGCTATCCGGAAAAAATGATTTCTCAAATAATTGAAAAGAGGAAAAAAAAGTTGACGGAGCCAAAAATATTAGAAGAAGATGGGTCAAATCAAGAAAACAAATTATATAACTTTGCCTTTTGTACCAATTTTATCACAAAAATTAAGAAGAGAATTAAAAAAACATAATATAAATACAGCATTTAAATCAGGACATAATATAAGCTCGTTGTTAAATAAAGGGAAAGACAAGATACCGAGAAATTTGCAAAGGGAGTATACAAATTCCATGTTCTTGTGGAAAATTTTATGTGGGTAGAACGCAACAAACTTTAGAAAAATAGGCTAGAACAACACAAGAATGCAATAGATTACGCTCTAAAACAAACAAAACACCAGAAACGTTTGAGTCAGCGGTTGCAGAACATCTTTATAATTTTCCTCATCACAGTATTTTATTTGATCAAACAAAATAGTAGATACGTCTGTAGGACTTTTACAAAGCTTCAGGGAAATTATAGAAATAAAAAAGATAATATATGGGGGTACTAGTATCAATAGAGATGAAGGGGAATTTGGGATCAATTCAATTTATAATAGTTTAATTAAAATGCAGGCAAGATATTCAACCAATACTGATTTTAATAATATTTCTGAAACGAAAGATGACCTTGCGAACAAAGGTCAGAATGGGTTAAAATGATGAGAAAAGTAAACGAACTGCAGCTAAGCTTGCAACAAAACGAATCCATTCAATTTATAATTCATAAAATGGTTGATGAACTTGTGAAATTTAATTAAGGGTTATGGACCGGGGGGTTAGTTGACCTTTTATTGTTTTGGTCTAAGTATAAATATATTCTTCATTTTGATAGATTTCAATTTATATACTGGGAGGAGGCGAGTAGAATCAATATAGACATTCAGTACATGGAAGTGTTTATTTAATATATTTCCATTTATATACTGAGAGGAGGCCAGTTGAAAGACATTCAGTGCATGGAAGTGTTTAATTAATATGTGAGTTTTGTTCTTATTTATTTATATTTTTCTTTCGTTTTTTTGCTTTTTGTTCTCTTTATGTGTTTAGTATGTTTTATTGTAATGTAATTTAAGTTTTTTTTTTTTTTTGCTTTATTTATTTATTTTTTTCCGTTGAGAAAGGCTCCCGGATGTGGGGCCGAAATATTCGGAGCTTTTGTGCATAATTAATTGTTTTGTAGTTCACTGCTTGTTAGAAAAATTAAAACCCGTTTTTCGTGTTTAAAAAATTTTTTTTTGGGTTTAGGGAAAACTTATAGTACAATTGATCAAATATTTTGTTTACAGGCTTTAGCTAGCAAATATACGAGGCATAGGAAAAATAGGCTATATACGGCGTTTTTGGACATTAGGGGAGCATTTGACGAAGTTTCAAGGAGTTTGTTGAAAGTGGTGTCGGTGAAATTAGGATTGCCAATTAGGTTAGTAGAAGTTATAATGAAAATGTATGAGGTGGTTAAAGTAGTAGTGAAGGTAGGTATTTCTTATTCTAGGCCAGTTTTAAGTAATGTAGGCCTCAAACAGGGATGCACTCTATCACCGCGTTTGTTTTCTCTTTTTATTAATGATATTGAGCAGTATTTTAGAAATAGAAAATGTCCCTATGTTAAAATTAATGTCGCTGGAGCTGTTTTGTTTATTATTTGCAGATGACATAGTATTGCTTGCGAAATCGGCTCCGGATTTGCAAAAGATGTTAGAGATTTTGGATAGTTATCTGGAGAGTAAAAATTAGTTTTAAATATTGAAAAATCAGTTATATTAGTTTTTGGAAATGATGAAAGGGAAAAGAATAAGGGGGTCGGTCGAAAACAGGATCAGCCGCTTTGTGGCATGTTTGAAACAGGTTTTATGCGGCCATGCCCCATAGAAACAAAAATGAATTCTTGTCGAAAAGGGGCATGTTTAAGAGCTGACGTCACAAGACTTTTTTGTTTTTCTTAAGCTAATACGAAGGTGATGACATGCCAATTCTAAACCAAAAAACGGACTCTATCGAAATGTGGCACGTATAGGCATCATGTCAAAAAAGCTGGTTTTTGTTCTATAAGCTAATATGAAAACCAATGGCAAAAGTTTCATTTGCAGTGAATATTAAAGGAGTTTTTTTTTTTTGTTTTTTTTTGTTTTTTTTTTTTTGTTTTTTTTTTTTTTTTTTTTTTTTTTTTTTTTTTTTTTGTCATTAATATGAAACCAATGGCAAAGTTTCATTTGCATTGAATTTTTTTTTTTTTTTTTTCATTAAAGGTTTTTTTTTATTTTGCTGGAATTCAGTGGTAGAGTAAGTACTTTGAAAATAAGATGGCAGTGAGAGATAAAACCCCTTTTTAAAAATGGATGTCTTTTTCAACTTAGGATTTATAAATACCTACTTCTAAGGTGTAGAATGTACAAAAATAAAAAGTAGACATTTTATTTGTAAATATATTTGTTTCCTTTATGTATAAATTATATTTTTTGGAAAGGAGATTGTATAAAACATTTAGTTAAAAATTTTTGATGGTTTTCGTTCAAATACGAAATTTTGTTTATCACTGGTTTCATATCAAGTGGGACTCTTGTTAAAACGGATTTAAATGGCCATGTTCACTGGAAAAGGGTGATTCTAAAACCCTCTAAAAAATAGCTCCCTCTGGAGCTATTGTTTTATCCTTATATCCTTTCACTCTATACCTTCAACTCTGTTTCTACTTAGCCTTTTGTGTCATTCCTATCTAGTATCTCATTCATATAGAAAAAAAAATTACAAGAAACGTTGAATCGATAAATACTTTATTTTAAATAAGAGATTATTTTATAAAATACATTGGTTGTGTCTGTCTTCCACTGTCAAATCCATAGACACTTTGAGTTCTGTTTTGTCGTTGTCGGGTAAACTTCGAAAGGTTGAAATTTTCGTGTTTTCTTTCTTCTTTCTTTTTTGTTTAGCACTGAGGACAGCTTGAGGGACGGGTTCCTTGTAGAAATATTTGCTTGTTTCTCGTAATCATGGTTTGCCAATGGCTGACAAAATCCTTGTTTTCTCACCTGTTTTGAACTTTATTTTTCATTTAGATTAATTGTTCTGATTAGAGAGCCTAAGTGTAGAAGTTTTCAACTCCTATTTCTATCTAAAATCTTGAATTTGTACTTTTCTTGAAGAGATATACGGTTTTTATATGTTTTTCGTTCCCCATGCCCAATTGTAGCAAACCAACCTAGAAGAGTAGAAGAGGGCTTATTTGATCGTGAAATCACAAATATTACTGAACCTTTGAGAATACACAAAGATTGGTAGGGTAGCTAGCAATTGTTCCACGCCTTCCCATTTTTACCTAAATAATGACATATCAAAATTGGCATTATTAATTTGTTTTAAACAGTAGAAAGGTCCAATAATTTATCTTTGGGGAGTAAAATGATCCCTTATAGTCCAAGAAGAAGGAACTAAACCCCCCCCACAAGTTACGCAGTTTGCCCACCGTTCACATATAGTATTTCTCATTGCAGAATAGGAAAAAAATTATAATGGGAAGTGGTATTTTTTTGGTGGGAAGGGGGTCCTTGAGTGGTATAAGCCCTCCGGGGGAATAATTTTCATGGTAAGATTCAGGAAATTTCTGAGCCAAATTTACACAGAAAGCAGGAAAGGATTTCTTGTCAAAATTTGAAAAACAATCAGAAATTCCATTTATAAAACCAAGTTTTATAGCTTAAGAGAAACAAGAGCCATTTTAAATATGAGTGGAGCGGCTCCTTTCTCAACCCTTGCTCTTTAAGCTAGTCAGTTTTTGTTATCGTTCTATGACTCGTTCCTTTAGGAATGAGTCATAGAACACAAGGGCTGTTGAATTTGAAGTATTTTTACATAACTTGCTTTTCAAAACAGTTCGTGGTACAGAACTGTAAGTAGAGGAGCGACCGGCTCAATGGTAACCGAAACTCTAAAAAACGGAAATTTGGTACCAATAGATACATCAAAAGAATCAGATTTTAATTCTGATTTCAAATATATAAGTTTCATCAAGGTTTATAATTACTCATCAAAAGTTACGCGCCTGAGAAAATTTGGCTGGTTTTCGAAAAAACCAACGGGGGAAAGAACCCCTAAAAGTAATTGAACCTTAATGAAATTCACACCATCATATGTAGCGTATCAAGAAAACCCTACTGTAGAGGTTTCAAGCTCTTATCTACAAAAAATGTGGAATTTTGCATTTTTTGCCAGAAGAAAAGATCACGGGTGCGTGTTTATTTGTTTTTTTTCCCAGGGGTAATCGTATTGACCCCGTGGTCCTAGAATATCGTAAGAGGGCTCATTGGAATGAAATTAAACAGTTCTAGTCCCCCTTTTTAAGTGACCAAAAAAAAGGGAGGCAGCTAGGCCCCTCCCACGCTCTCATTTTTTTCTCAAAGTCACCCAATTAAAAATTTTTTGAGATAGCATTTTGTCCAGCATAGTCGAAAATCTAATAAATATGTCTTTTACGATGACTTAATCCCCCACAGTTTTCCCAGGGGAAGGGCTGCAAGTTATGAACTTTGCCCATTTGCTTACATATTGTATTGGTTATTGGGAAGTATACAGACATTTTCAGGAAGAATTTTTTTCTGGTGGGGGGGGGGGGCTGGAGGAGGGGCTATCTATTCTAATTAAACGGCCTTTGTGATTCAGGGGTTTGTGAATTAAAAAATTTTTAAACTTTTAACGTAAAGAGCGTGGTATTGACTAATGGGGAGAACCCCATCATATACGTAATAAAAAAAAAACAATAAAAAAAACAAGCGATACGCCTAATAGTAATCGAAACTTTTAAAAACGGAACTTTGATGTCAATAAATGTATCAAAAGAATGGGGCTTATAATGCTGAGTCTTAAATATATGAATTTTATTAAGTTTAGTAGTACTCATCAAAGGCTACGAGCCTGAGAAAATTTACCTGATTTTTTAAATGATGGGGGAAACATCCCTAAAAGTGAAAAAAATTTAATGAAAAATCACACCGTCAGATTCAGCGTATCAGAAAACCCTATAACATAGGTTTCAAGCTCATATCTGCAAAAATCTGCACTGTGTATTTTTTGCCAGAAGAAAAAGATAACGAATATAGAAGTTCGTTACGTAAATTAATTTGTAAATTAGTCAGAACCAAATTTTAGAGAGCCATTTAGCAAAAGAAAAGTAAATTTTTTATGCAAATTTTGCTTACTTATTCAATGCGGGCGAGCCAAAATAAAAGCTGCATTAACTAAAAAACGATCAGAAATTAAATAAAAAAACAAGTTTTTTAAACTGAAAGTAAGGAGCGACATTAAAACTTAAAAACGAACAGAAATTATTCCGTATATGAAAAGGGTTGTCCCCTCCTCAACGCCTCGCTCTTTACGCTAAAAGTTTTTATTGTTTAAAAAAAAAAGAGTTGTGAGAAAGTCAAACTTTAGCGTGAAGAGTGAGGCGTTTGAGGAGGGCACAGCCCCTTTCATATACGGAATAATTTCTGTTCGTTTTAAGTTTTAATGTCGCTCCTTACTTTCAGTTTAAAAACTTGTTTTTTTTATTAATTAGAGTAAAGAGCGAGGATTGAGAATGCGACTGTAACGGCAAAACTTCTGATCATTTTAAGTTTAAACCTTGCTCTTTACTTTCAGTTGAAAAAAGTTTGTCTTTTCATTTGTTGAAAAGACATTTGTTTCATTTGTTGACGAACAGAAATTATTCCGTATATGAAAGGGGCTGTGCCCTCCTCAACGCCTCGCTCTTTACGCTAAAGTTTTTTATTGTTTAAAAAAAAGAGTTGTGAGAACGTCAAACCTTAGCGTAAAGAGCGAGGCGTTGAGGAGGGCACAGCCCCTTTCATATACGGAATAATTTCTTTTCGTTTTAAGATTTAATGTCGCTCCTTCTATTTTCAGTTTAAAAACTTTTTTTTTATTTAAAGGCTGCGAAAGCGGAGGGGTTTTGGGAGGCGGCAGCCCCCAACTGTGCCTCCTAATCCCTGTACGTTTTTAAGGTTCAACCTTGTAACTCAGCCTCTTTAACTCTTTAGAAAACGTAGTTTTTTTCAAATAATTAAATTATATAAAAGGGGAAAACTGAGTTTTTTTAAGTGGAAGTAAGAAGCTTCTTTAAAAACCAAAATTTGTCATTTTTTTTTGACAATAAATGTAAAAAAAAACTAAATATAATATAAGGTAAAAGTCTGAATAGAATATAACGAAGTGGATTTTTGAATGAAAAAAAAAATAAACACCGGTTATCAAAAACATAAATGAACCGGAATTGTCCTGCAAATGAAAAGGGTCATAGTTACAAACCTCTAAGTTTTTTATGCTAGGTTTTGTTTTTCCATTAAGACTTTTCGTTATTCGTATCGGTTTTTAAACAATAAAATTCGTGGCTTGTTTGGGAGGAGAATCAATTATCAGAACATTTGTAATCATAATTATTCTCAAATTCTCAACGTTACAACTATAATCTTCTCAACACAATTTTTGGCATTTAATATCTTAGATGGTTTTCAATTGTTGAAGTTCTTGCACTAGCTTTCGTTAAAGAAGTTTATTTGCTCTGTTATTCTGAGAGTTAATAAAATGGAAAAATCATTTATAAAAATAAAAACGAGTCATTTATAAAATTTTACTTGTGAAGCTAAAAACCTCACTTAACCTTGCCACAGCTTTTTGTTTTAAAGCTATCTTTAGCAATTTGGTATTTATTATATAACATAAAAGACAGTAGGTTCGAATCATTATACTGTTTTAGCTGATTTATAGCTAATTGTTGCTGTTTTATCAACTAGTTTCTAAAGTTAATTTCATCCAAAGAGCATGTCCTTGCTTGTTCATTTCTTCATAAATAAGTTATTTATTTAATACAAAAATATAGAAAATTGTGCGGAGAATATTTGTAAGTCGGAAAATATCGATTGGAGTAGTAATATACGATAAAATTTGTGTCTGCTTTGCCTAATTAAGTCACAACTATGTATTTTTTATTTTAAAGGAATAATATTAAGAGAATTAAGTACGTGACAAAAAAAATATTCTGTTTTTTTTTTTGGAACACCTATTTTCGAACATTTAATTTGGCATCCAACGTCATTACCTTATAAAAAGGCTATTTCTAGTGAATGCAACAAATTTTTGTCAGATGTAAATTTTATTAAATACTGGGGATATACAAAAGTATATTTTCTTTTTAATTCCCACAAGTGAACAAGAATTAAAACGCAAAATATGGACTAAATTGCTCTGTTTTCAACCTATGATTCCTAATCTGAATGTGTTCCAAAAAAGTATTTATATTTGAAAAATAAAAACCCCCTTATAGATGGCATCTTTTACAAGCATGAAACCAGACCTATTCATTGAACGAATTTACTTTTATTAAGATGAAAAATATATTTATTTTGAACTATAATTACCTAATTTGATTGTCCGTTTTGAAAGTTCATCTTTAACCTATAAGTCAAAACTAAAATAGAGATTTACACAAAATAAAAAGGCCAAAAAAACGCCCACAGCTTCTTTAAAAAGTCCTTTGCTAAGCAAAGGACATTATTAAAAAAATGTGCAACTTATAAAATTTCACTACAATCATTCAAAACCTTCATCACATTATTATGCATTATTTCGTTCTTCATTCATTTCTTTCCAGTATTCTTCTAGGGATCTTTTCTGAATCCCTATGTCCTGAAATATTGTTATTAATTAATTAATCGCTTCAAGTAGTATATAAGAAACTAAAATATAGCATAAGGTAAAAGTCTGAATGCCAATATAACGGAGTGGATTTTTGGAATGAATATAACAACAGTCATCAAAACAGAAATGAACAGGGAATTGTCTTGTAAATGAAAAGGGTCATGGTTACAAAACCTCTAACCTAGATTAATGGTATTTTGTTTTTTTCCAATAGGACTTTTTGGTTATTCGATATGTTTTAAACAATAAATTTGTGGTTCGTTTGAAAGGAGAATCAATTACCGAGAACATTTGTAATCATAATTATTCTTCCAAATTTTCTAATTGCTCTTTAAGCCCAAGCAACGAATCTATAACTATCTTCAAAAAAATTAAACTACTGATGTTTTCATATACTTTTACTTAGGCAAAGACGGAGCTGATATTACTATCAAGTTGTGACGGATTAGGGCTGGATATATGAATCAAGTTCTTCTTAGTCAATGGCCCGCTGCTCTTCTTAAAAAGTATGAACTTGGATTTCGCTAACAGCATTAGTGACATATATTTAAATTCATCCTTGAACAAGGAATCTAAAGGACAAAAAGTTTTTATTGTAAATTCACTTTTTTAATAAATAATTTAAAAACATTATTAAACACATTATTCATAGGGCACTGAATCAAATATATATATGTGAGAAAGGGTATTTTAAACCCGTCACTATCACTTAAGTGTTTCTGACGTGTCAAATACCTCGATGTTGGAACCTTTGGTCCTGGGTTTGTTCTTCAGTAAATTCTTTCCTGTTTCTTTCTTTTGAGTTCTTTAATTATCCTTTCCATCTGTGGAAATGATAAATTATCTATTAATATTGGCTGCGGCGCCATTTTTTTCATTTCTTTAACTGCGTAGTTGTTAAAACACCACAAGGTTTTAATTGCCAGTTTACGCGGGTGACCCATCACAGCTTAAATTTCTTTCAGATACAGTTTGGTCGTATTGTCGAGGGGTAAAAAAGGGCATAAAGCTGATTCATTCGAAGTAAGTTGGCTTGATTCAGTTAAGTAAGTTGATTCATAATCTTGGCTTTTTTAGCCTAGTGGAGTCCGGGCAGCCTAAAGAAGGGCTGAGATTATATTATGTTGCAGTCAGGGAAAAAGAGTTTTGCGAGATATACCGTCTTGACGTACATAGACAGGGTCCGTTTACCCTCCGATGTAATATAGTTTATAAGATTTTAGTGGTGACTCAGTGGTGGGTTGAATTCTTGGTATAGAGTTTAACCGTTGAACCATTCATCACGTTACCAAACTACCCTGAGCATGGTATACCGTACAAAAGGTACTAAACATACTCGATATTTACGGACAGTATTGGTAAGCCGTGAGCATTCCATTACAATGTTTTCGCCAGAGCGGCTTCCCTCTCTATAATTGATGTAGCACATATCCATTTTGCGCCAATATCTGGTGGCGTCGTGGCTTGACCACTAGAAACCCCAATATGTCTTATATTTGAACATGTGGGAACATACCATTTTCCTTGGTAGAGACGTGATAGTCCAAGGCAAATCAAGCACCGTGTCACCAATGTGTTGGCAAACGACACCCTTTCTGGCACAAACTAACTACCATTCCTAAGGCATTTTCAGCACATTTTCCACAAAAGAACCATAATAACTAGAACTTAAACTTAAAGAATTATACACTACATCGTTTCAACTTAAAGAAATTCCCCATAGCTTTCTTCTGATGAGTTGTGACAAAATACGACCAGCAGGGCATCAATGTACCTTTCCTAGTGGCACCATCTGGTAACCCGTCATCATCCTTGATCGTTTTTCTGGCGTTGGATATCACGGTATATGATATATTTTTATTTGAACAGTGGGAACATGCTATTTTTCATTGCTAGAGACGTGATAGTCAGGCATTCACTCCACCATGGCACTGCAATGGCTGGCCCACAAGTTACCCTCTGGGCAACTATTATTCCTAAGGTATCTTACAGACACACCCAGTCTTTCGATTGCGCCCACACAAATGATGCCTTCCAAAGTGCTATTATTGGTAAATTTTTCGTTTAAAGCAAGTATGATTTAGAGTCCATGTTGTAGTTGTGCTCTTTGCGAGTGTCATAATAGCACTATGCCTCCGTATACACCTTTGTTTGAGTGTTTTTCCCAAGAGAATTTTGCCAGAAAGAAGTTGGTCTTAATTTTGCTGTTTATCTAGGTTTAAGGCTTACCGTCAGCCGTTAGACTTTTCTTCCGGTGTTCTCCAAAGTGTGTTTTTTGAGAAGTTTTTCGCTTTGAAACTGCCTTAGATTTAATAAGCGATGTCTTAGTATTGCAATGCTCTCGTGGTCTTAAGCTGGTCGTGTGTTAGACCTTTGTTCCAAAAGCCGTGCATTCCAAGCTGTGTTAAGTTTTTTTGCCTTGAAACGTTTGATTTACAGGTATGTACTTTACAGTTTACAATGTTTCTGAGGCTTTACCTTCCGCCTATGTTTTTATGCGACCTGCTGGTGTTTCACCATGAGTATATTTGGAAGATTTTTCGTTTGAAACTTTCAGATTTTATAGGATGATTAGTTGTGCTCTACTCTCATCGGTTTAGCTTGCGTCATGTGTTAGTTTTTGCCCTCTTTGTGTTTCAAAGAAGTATTTTGGAAGAAGCTACTATCTTAGTTTCTTCTTGCACTGTCCCCGTCTCGTACAAGTTTAGCATCGTCTGTATCTCAGCTTATTGCCGTTTTATCCAAGCCGTTTTCTGGAAGTTTTCGTTCCTACTAAAGAAAAAATGATATAAGGTATATACTAGTTGTGATTTTATGCGGTTTTAGTCCTTGTCTGTTAGTTAGCTGTGTCTGCCCTAAATTCTAGAGATGTGTATGTTCAGAAATGTTTTTTGTTACTATAACATATGATTATTAGGCATGTTCTAGTGTCTTGCGGTTATCCTTACGCTTTAGACCTTGTCTTTTTAAGATAAAAATAAATGCTTGTTTGCGTGCATCCCAAGCGTATTTTCAAAGTTTTTGTGTTTGTGCACTTCCTGACTCGTTGTTTGGACCTCTCATCTGTGTGTTTGCGTTTGTCACTGCACTGCCGACTGTTGCTGCACTACTGGTTATTCTACCTATTTAGACAAAGCAAGAGCACTTACAGACAGCCCCCCCCCCTTACTACCTACAGGATCCTTTGCCTTCGCATTCACATACATAGCAAATGGCTTGAAACAGTTAATGTTACATATGAGCCCAATGCTATGTTTTCCCTGGCCAGCATGTTTTCGACATTAATATATAACAAGTGGTTTTTTTTTTTTTTTCCTACATCTTCTCGTCCTGATATTAAAAGGGATTCAAGTACCTGCGACAGCAAATTTCGATTAACTCCATATCTTAATTCATTAAGCTTCAAATAGTTTTCTTATTTAACCATTTCAGCGATCCTCTGCTTTATATCAAATGTATCGCAATTTCTTAGATAAGCCTAGATCCTTCCTTTTGTAGAAGATATCTGCTTACTTAGAACGGTGGATAAAAGAAGCATTACAATCATGACATTGCGCTTCCTCAAATAGTGTTATTTCATTGAGTCTCAATAGTCTTGCGGGCATACTTTGACAACAAGAAGCACACAGCCACCCTATGAAGAATCCTACTCTCGTGAAAATGGAGATATTACTGCCACGACGTCAAGTTAAAGTTTCTCATGTCAGCGTTTAATTCCACTACCATTCATACAGATTTTTAAGGTTGGAAAGAGCTAAGCCTCCCTTGAGCGTGGTTTGTTTACTAACGCGCTATACTGCGCTTTTTTATCAAACGAACGATCAGAAGAATTTTCTTAGCGAACGCAAATCACATATTCCCAAAATGAAATGATTCTTGGAACTTCCGTATTCCGTATATATCACACATATTGACACAACCCAATGGAACAAACAAAACACTTGCCAATCCATTCGAAACATCACTAAAACTAACTCTCTAGGCGATATCTGGGGCTAAGCTATTCAAAGCCAATCAATAACTTGTCAAGTTTGAAATTCCCCTAGAGTAGAATCTGCATCAGTTACTTTGCTGACGCCACAGCTAGCCAAGTGTACAACGAATTTCACGAGGTCATGACAACAATTCCCAGTTTGTGAGCCAAGTATCAGGCTTCAGCCAGTGATTCAAAGGTCCTTCGAAAAGAAAATCGTGGAAACACGTCGTGGTTACCCTCAAGGGTTGAAAACCAGTAAGCTCTCGCACCAACTCTAGTTTTTGCCTGTTTAAAAACCTAGCACTTTCTCCCTACTAGACTAGCAGAATCGGTATGTATTATGACCACTATTCACAAAAAAGCCTTTTTAAGATGACTAGGATCACTCTAGCTTTGCTTTAGTTACAATTAACAAATCACTATGTGGGGACCTTTTAAACGCCACTCGTACCATGAAAAAGGAGGCTGTCTAGGAAATTGTAGACCTGGTTAGTCATTCAACAACAGAAGATTCGGATCTCCTTTACCCATTTTATTGGGGTACTATTCACCTATGAGTGAGTGGGGCCCTATCGCAGTACCCCTTTGTATCCGAACAGCCTCTTCACATAACTGATACATCTTCAGCTTGCCCTATCTGCAACTTTTGAATTATGAATTCCCTATCAGAGCTTTATCGATTATTGGGGCTTTAAGGAACTCTTTTTTTAACCGTTGAAGCTACTTCAATAATTTCTTTTTTTTCATTTCTGAAACCCGTTTAACTAATGCTATTCTAGCTCCCTGCCTTGTTTTCAAGTTCAAGCATTTCGCCAGTTTTCCATTAATTGACGGGAATCGAAAAAACTACCCATCATTCTGATCATCAACTATCAAGCAGTAGCACGACTAATTCCTTAACGGACTCAGCTAGAGAATCTGCTGGCAAGGTTTCAATATTGTAACAGCCCTGAATGGCCTATAATGAGCTTCTTTTTATTCCAGCGCCTCACGCCGTACCGTTTCAGATATCCCCTTCACGTGTGAGTCTTTTCTTTTGTTATCAACTAACTGGTGTTTTCTTTAGCTAAGTGCATGTACTAGGTTTCTTAAACTGCTAGTTTATATAGGACATGCATAGATTCCAAATTACAAGACAATCGATAAACTTAACCAATGCTAGTTGCTCTAGCACCTTTGTAACGAATTTATTTCCTCTACGAGATTGTTTCTGTTCGTGGTGTCACAACATTTAACCTTCTTTCTAGTCATTATTTGAAACAAGATACACTTGATTTTTTCACGTTCAAATGTAACATTCCCTGTTCTCATAGAGTTTCTGCTGATGTCAAGCTAAACCACTTTGGCTGCGTCACTTCTCTTGTCGTATTTACAATTTCGCAAAAAGGATCTGATGCCTCTAAATAACAAAAGATAAAAAAAAAAGAAAAAAAAAAATAAAAAATCTGTTCGTGGTAAAAAAAATCAAACAAAATATAAATCTATCTAAAAAAAAACTTTAAGAAAAAAACTAAAAAAAAAAAAAAAACAAAAAATCTAAAAAAAACGTAAAAAAATAAAATCTATATGCAAAATTCCTAACTAGACAAAAATAAATAAAAAAAATCCATAAATCTAAAAAAAAAAAAATCGTCTGCAAAAAAAAAAAAATAATAGCTAATGATGGTCCCCTAAATATAATATAAAACAACAAATGAAAAGAAAGAGAAACCGTATAAAAATAATAAAAACAAAAAAAAGAAAGATCAAAAAGAATAAACCAAAAAATTATGACAACATCTAGGCGGGGGAGAAAAGGATAACGAATAAATTAAAAAAAAGTAAATTAATTGAGTCTGTTGTGGAATGTTAAAAATTCGCCCAAATAGGAATCTGCATGCATCTAAAAAAAAAAAAAAACCTAATAAAAATAATAAAATCGTGGACCATAACGCAGAACAAATCTAATACAATAGACTCGATTTGTCGAAGAACGCGTATATGTTGCCTTACTTCTTTTTTCCCATAGAACATACTTCCCGCTTTGTTTTTCACCCATCATTGCCCTATTTTTTTCATTTTTTTCTTCTTTTATTTTCTGTTATTGTTCTCCCCCTTTATTTTTCCTTTTTTTTCTATTTTTTCTTTCTTCCTTATATTTCCCCCCCTTTTTTTTTGTTTTCCCCCACCGAGACACGTTTTTATCTTATTTTTGTTCAGTTTCTATAATTTTTTTCTACTTCTCCTTTTTGTTTTCGTTCCCCACCTCTTCAGCTCCGCAACCTCTTTTTCTTTTTTTTTAAACAATTTTGTGTTTTTTTTTTGTAGTTGTTTTCCTTGACCATACGCAGAAACATAACATTCCTCGATTCAAGTGGATCTCATCCTTCTGTTATGACTACCTTTCGCTTATTTGCCCTTCTCAAGGAGGCTAGAATCTGCTATTCCCTTATATCCTCGTAGACACGGTGGTATAATCTTCATCGTCTAAACAAAGAAGGCCGAGATACATCTGCCATTGGTAGATCTCGCTTTTGTTGTATAACTCTTTTTTCATCACAGCATTGAATGACTCTGCGTTATTGTTGTTATTTCCGGAGACTAGGCATTAAAAATCAGGAATACTCGGTGAAACGATGAAGGCACGATCATAGCAAGTTCAACATCGTCACGATCTCCAGATTATTCTCTTCCAAAAGTCAGGCATAAATGCAGCCGGCAATGGACCATTCTACCTGAGCCTTGTGTCAGTTTCTTATTTGGCCTAGTACTCCATCTTCCACGTTTTAGCATCTTCAGCGAACTGCAAGAACTATCCGTCTTGAACTACCTTGCATTGTCCAACGTCTTCTTTAGTGATGCCCCCCATTTTCTGACAAGTTTCAAGTCTTCTGTGCCATTGATCGGGCAGAGTACCCATAGCGATGTAGCTAGCACCATGAGCAGCCTAGAATATGACGAACGGCAAATAGTTTTGTTTTCTAGCCTCGCAACCTCTATAACCCTTTCTTCTCTATCACTCACAAAAGAATTTCTGCGGTCGGAATAGCATGCTGTGGGGGCTTGCGGCATTAGAACTAAAAACGAGCCCCTCTTCGCTAATGCGAATCAGTCTGACATCTATCTAATAGTGTGAAGTAAAAAGTGCATTTAGGCAATCAGACGGTGCCTAGTACACTTGTACCCTTATGGTCGAAGTCATGGATTGTCTGCGAATGTCACGAGCCTACGAAACCAGATTAATTTCAATTGATTATATTTGGTATCATAATAGAACACCTATCTGGGACTACCCCGTGTTTTTACAAAGTAATCAACCTACCTAAGATGGCAAATTTACTGAATATACAGGTAGTACGGCCATAGCCTTCTACCCATTAGCCCAAAAATAGTTTATCTGCTCACAACAAAATCAGTCATTCCGTCATAAGGCATATCTGAATCATCATTACATGCCTGTCTTTTGGATATCATGCCTTTTTCTGGCCAAAGAAAAGGAACATCCTTTACCTCCCGCTGTGACTTAACTCTGGAGAAAATTTTAGTCCCCTGCAGCCTCATTCACCTGTCTCTGCATAAAACTACGGTTACCGTGGAAATAGTTCTAGGGGCAGTCTATTGAATTCGTCGCCGTTTTTGCTACATTTGGTGGCTCTTATTATTAACACAGAATTCTCTAGAAGGAACAAAAGGGAATCGCTTTCTATTACCTTTCTTGTCTTTTATGGTATCCCCCCCTACCTCCCCCCCCCCCCTCCCCCCCTCCCAAGTGGAGCAGCGCGGTCACAATAGGCTTTTCTGTCAGCAAGCTTACCAACATAATGAATCACCGTATTATCAGGCAAGTGCTCAAATTGGCGGGACAGTTGAATGGCCCCCACAAAAATTTTTTTTGCTCAGTATCGAAAGATAGTATCTAACTTCAAATCAACCATGACAGTCCTTACAATACATCCGATTTTCGATTAACTCCTCTTTCTGAAGTTTGACGTAATTGAACAGAGGCGTACAGAATACTGAGTGTCCCCCACTACTTAACTGCTCCTATTAACTTTGGATCTAACCATCAGGCCTTTTTAGTCTTGTAAGCCTATTCCAAACCTATCTGAACCCACTATATACTAAAAAAATACTATCTAGCCAGCAATGCCGAATCGGCTCTGCGAACTATTCTGATTACTTCTTAAAGACAGTCCTCGCCCCCCAAAACCAGTGTACTTAAAACGTTGATATACCAGTTTTCGGGTGAGACGGTCCTTTTTTTTAAGATTGTATCAGCGCAGCCTCCAGCTACGATCTTTAAGGGTGCCGATTTCTTCGCGCTTTCCGCATCATCAATATAGTAGGGTCCAATCGGATTACGGAAGTGGAAGCGACATGTAATTGTTTTGCAATTACACTTGGTACCGACATCATTTCTGAACAAAAATCTTTGTACTTTTTTTGGACAAAAAACAAACCATTCATACGAGAAGAGCTTAATTAAAAAAGCCCGATTTAGTGCTTTCTCATGGCAGGCTGCGTTGTAACTATAAATCTGTCGTTTCGTAAGAGCCCTGGTATTTGTACTTCACATACATGTCATTGCGCTAATGTTATATACCGTGTTGTGTTAACGCTAATTGTTGGTTAGTTCCATGCCGCGTTATCTTGTTATTTGTTATCATCATAGGCGTAATTATTCTGGAACTCATATTTCTTACTTTCCAGTACGAAAACATATCCACCATTAATTCTCCTTGGTAGTCAACCCCTTCCATGTACCTTGCAACTCTATTAGTGTCCATAGCACTCTTTAATTGCATCCATGCACTCTTTAAATTTCCCATTGCACTCCTTGAACTCCATGATCCAGCTTATCATTTTCAAAGTTCCCTTACGCCGTATCCAATATTTTCTGACACCTTATATACTTTGCTTTAAAGTGATGTTATCAAATGCGCTAAACCATCCTTATTGCAGTGATTTTAACTCCCCTGGTGGTTCATCTGCAGTACCTTTTTTTTAATTTTTTTGTTTGTGGAATTTGCCATATTTGTACTTAACCATTTATTGAGCCTAACCATTCTTTCAAATACCTATATATTTCTTCTTTCAATCGCTTGAAGAATTTCATTTTATTTCTTTGTATAAATTGATGCGATGTGCGCACGAGAAGCCTAACTTTTCTTCTTGTTTTTGAAACCATAATCCGCAATAGAAATTACGATAGCTGAAACTAAAAAGACACTATTTCATTTGTCTTAAAAACTACATCCCACGAGGCTGTGAAAGGGGATCCAAACTTAAATGAGTAAACCATTACTAGAGAGTAGTTTGGATTGTCAAATCCCCCTTAAAAAAAGGGAACGAAACTGCCTTCTCTTTCAATTGGCTTTTGGAAACTTTGCTGAAAAAAAAATTCAAATGAAGTTACTGAAAATAAAAATGTGCATTGTTAAGTTTAATATACATATGCTGATATTTTATTCCTTAAAATCTATAATTATTTTTTATTTCTAAAAATTGATAAAAGTGAAAAACATTAAAAAAAAATTTCAGTAAAGTACAAATTATATTCTAGCTTTTAGAAAGCATAGAGTTTTCTAACCCTACTGTAGGTTAATTTCTGCTCGTTATGAGTTTGACATTGTTTTAATTTTTGTTGGGTGTTTGGGTTTCATTTATTTATTGATTACTGAGATATGGTACGTGTGTATGCTCGGTAAGATTATTTTATTATATTCTTTTTTCATTTTTGGTTTATAGGGAGTTCTTATATTTTTTTTGGAACATTATTTGTCGCAAAAAGTTTTGTGATTAATTTTTTTTCGTTTTATAATGTGACATAGTTTTTGTTTGCAGGGAGAAAATTGAGTCCTCTTCTAAGTTAAACAGCCATCCGCTTCCATACGAACCTTGCAATACATCCTGGGCATAAACTGATGACCCTTGCCCCTAAATTCTCTGGGGTCTGTGTCCAACCCTAATAGCCTTGTTATATGAGGATTTAAACTATTTTGAATCTGAAGGGGTATCTCAAAAAAAACTTTCTGTGTGAGTAGACGCACTTTAGGACCATAACGAAAAAATCGTGGGTGGGTATGGTGGAGGAGGGTAGCTGCCCTCTGATCACTGACTCTTTAGATCCTCTTGATTCTGAAAAAAAATACATTGTGCCACATCGGGGGTGTTACTTAGGCACCACTTCTGCCGACTGCCTATGGGATTTTTTTTTTTTGTCGTCGATGTTTTGAGAAACAAAAGCACCTGTTAACGATTTTTTCATATAGTTTTTCAATAAAACGGAAAGTGACATAACAGGCTTAAGTCCTTTTATGGTTTGGGAGCCAGGAGAAAGGGGCAGTAGGCCAAACTCCTCTTAGTCAGTAATTTTTGTTGCCAATATAAAAAATAAACCAGACTATGTCACATAATAATTTTTTCCAAGACACAATTGTTGCAGTAGAAGGCCAGTAAACAAATAGCGGGTGGGGTCTGGTCTTTGACAATAAAACTTGTCAATTGGTTTCACGCAAAGGTTTTTTTTGTAGTTATATAAAAGCTTCTCATTCTAACATTAATTAACCCTTGTGGTTTCAGGAGACAACGTTAGAAAATGTTGGGGACAACAATTAAAATAAATAGTCAAACTTTAAGCGTGAAAGACCAAAATCGTATCAAGGAGGAGCGAAAAACTCCCTCATCCAAAAAATTAATTTCTGTCCGGTTTTATGTATAAACGTTGATCCTAACTTTCAGTTGACGAAACATTCTTTTTTTTGATTTTGTTTGTTTTTCTGATCGTTTTTCTTAATAATGCTGGTAAATTTTCAAAATACATGTACAACGAGCAGAAGGAAAGTAAAATAAAAACAGTTTTTTGTAATACCCCCAATGTACAGTGAAATAAAACACTTAAACCGCTGAGCTTCCTGGCATTAATGTTTCATTATTGAAAAAAAATATCAAAATAGTTTCCTTACAGTGTATACGGACTATATTAGAATTGATTTTAACATTTTTGTCTAAAGTTATTTCACGTATTAGGTTTTCAAAAACAAAAGCACGCTTGGAACCAATTTAAGAGATACAAATTTTTCATTTTTTGTACTTTTTTTTCAATATAAAAACGGAAAGGACATAAATAACCTAGACTTTTATGGTCTGGGAAGGGGAGAAAGGGGCAGTAGCCAGACGCCTCATTGGTAGTTAATTTGTGTTTGAACATATAAAATAGGGGGACAAAATTATTTTTGTCCCCCTCGATAAATTCCACCCGGGAAATTCCCTGAGGCCCCCCTGAAAAGGCCTTGGGTTGGGCCGCCCTACCGTGTTGGTTTGAGGGATATCAGGACCAGAGAGTGCATTTCAATGCCACAATAGGTCAACAAAATTTGGAGAGATAGCTATTTTCTTAAAAATAGTTGAAAGGCCCAAAACAAACATAAATGTTCTTTTGAGGATACATTATGGACCCCCTACACAGGCCCCTGGAGGTAATTTTTTAAGTAGTATAC